>CAJJDN010000121.1:4027-16206 GCA_905182985.1 Paramecium sonneborni | reverse complement strand
TATTGGAAATTGTTAGACAGTTTTCTTAACCAAAAATCCTTAGAAACTCATTTATTAATAAATAAAATTATTGAGTTTTTTTCATTTTTTATTTACCATATATACATCCATTATAATAAACAATGAATTATCTCAAAATTTTTAAAATTCAGAACTTTTAGAATTACTATCATTTACAATTAATACCTGAGTAATAAAAATTAATTATTTAGTTATTCAAAAAGTATGATGACTTTGAAAAATGATGCACCAATAATCTAAATATTAAAATAATTATAAAAACAATTAATATTTAATATGAAAAATAAAGTAGCAGTATCAAATGATCACTTTTATTTATTAATAATATAAAAACTATAAATTATGAATTAATCATCAAGATTTATAAAGTAGAATGAAAATAATTAACAACAATTATAATTATAAGAAAAGTTGATTTAAATAGAGAATTTAATATAACAAACATATGATGAATGTGAATTGTTAATAAAATGGTTTAGAAATTTAACAGAATCAATATTTTCACCATTAGTTAAATTAAAAATGGAAATTCTGGACAAATATCAGATTTCAAAAGGCAGGCTTGATGAATTGGATTTAATATTAATAAATAACGCATATTTTAATATCTTAACTTTTAAAGACTATTAAAAAGATTTTAAAATTGCATTAGAGAAAGAAGCTAATAATTAAATATCTATTATTAAAAAAAAGAATTCAGAATTATATTTAAATTAAATATTATATTCAACAATAAGGTATGAAGATATTGCTAATTCAAAAAAGGAGTAGGATAAAGGTATTGATTTTATTAATCTTAGCACATTCTTAATTTCCTCAAATAATATTGTTTAACTATATAATGGAACGAAGGAAAATATTAAGAAGCAATTCCTTATTTAGATAGAGCTATATAATTGAATCCTAAAAATTAGTCAGCATATTGGGCAATATTGTCGATTAGGACATAGCTTAAAATTAAATGACAAAGATCTCAAATTATAAGATTATGAAAAAATCTGAAGAGGCCTTAATTTATTATGATAAAGCACTAGATCTTAATCCATCTGACTCTTGTTCATTAGATGGAAAGGCTACCTTTATTCTATTTATAGGGTGTTTTACTACAAAAATATCTTATTAAATAATATAAAAGTAAAATTATAGAAAAAGAATTTAGAAGCTATTTAATTATTTGATTAGGTTTCTGCTATTAATCCTTTCGACGCTTATGCTTACTCAGAGAAAGGGAAAAAGAATTGATTGAACTTTTTAGCAGATACTCTATTATAAATTTAATTTTATCAAGCAATGGAACAGTGGAAAGAAGCTATAGTTTTATATGATAAAGCTATATCTCTAAAATCATTTAGCTTTCTTTGGAAAAGGTAATTAATTATATCTATTAAATTAGGAGATTGCTTGAGAATTTTAAAATATTATGAGGATGCATTAATTAATTTAGAATAAGTATTAGAAATTAAACATGATCATTGTTTTTCACTTACTTCTTAGGGTAATTAACATATTATAAATTTATAGGTGTGTGCTTATTATTAATGAAATTATTTTAAGAAGCAATTATATGTTTTCAAGCTGCATTTAAAATAGATCCTAATTATGATTTGCCAAAACAGAAACTAAGTATATTTATTTAATTATGAAATTTCATGTTAAATTGCATTATTAGAGAAAAATAAATGATAAAAATTTTAATATTTCATATTTTCATCTTAATCTAGATTTTATTTTATTCTTAAGAGTTGAAAATAGTCCTTTGTGTTCACAAAATGTGCATTTTGAGTCTTCGCATCCAAAACAAATTTTTTTATTGCATCCACTACAATTTATTATACCTTCCAATTAAGATTTCGTTTTTGTCCACTATTTGCATGCCGGACATTCTTTATAATTATCTCCTAATTAGAATTAAATATTTTTATTTCTGGTTTAACATTTATTTATTTCATGTTATTCTGAGAGACAACGAAGACAATATTTTTTTTTGCAATTTGAACATCTATAAATTTCTTAACCTTAAAATAAGAACACATTTTTGCATGATGGAGTTGGACAGCAAGATGTTTATACTTAAGTATTCTCTTGCAATTAATTCACAATTTCATCACTTATTGTTTAAGTTTCACAAATAGGACATTTATAAGTATGAAATATTTCATTTTCACAAGTTAAAATTGGTAAAACACATTGTTTATGAAACAAATGATTACAATGCATTTAGATTGTTTTAATTCTATTATTTTTATCAACATATTTATTGCAAATTTAACAATGTTCACATTAAACTATTTATTAAGATAATTTTCTAAAAGTATTTTAGAAACTCTGTAAAACGTCAATTAACTAAGAATTATTAAAATAAATACATATTCTTATTAATTGAGTATTCTATCATAAATATCATCTCTAATGTATGGTGTCAATAAATTACTATCAATTTTTAACTTCAAATTCTTCAATTATTCTACAAGACCTTTGATATCATTTATATTAGAAATATTCCTTCTTCCAATTTCTATTCCCAATATTAAAGCATCTACGAGTAATTCTTAGCCTTTTTATTCTGTATGTTTTATGATTTCAATAATATCATATAATTTCATTTTAATATTAATTCAATTTCCTAATAATTATTATTCTAATATTAATATCTCTATGATAAGAAAAAATAAAAAATATTTCTTCAATATTATTTTTATGTTTAATCGAATACTATATTATTATATTGAAATTTTTATTAATTTTAAATAGGCCCTGTTGTTGTAAAATTAAAAAATATAGAGTACGAAATAAACTTAATTAAATTAATTGTATAGAACTTCTGAAAAGCTTGGCTATCTATTAAATATTTTATAATATATAAATTTGTAAGAATTACAAAAAATCAAAAAGACTTTTAGGATTTTCATCAATTAAATTAAAAAGTTTTGGAATCTTTAAACAAATTTCAGTATACAATAGAAACCAAGTTAAATTACATTGGCATTATTGACATCAAATTTAACATATTTTAATAACAGTCTATTTGAAAATATTCTAGTTATAGCATTAGCTTTGAAGATGAGAAATCTAGAATGTCCTAATTTAATTTTTTTTAGGAAATTTAATTAATGAAAATAGATTAGAGATTAAAATATTTATGATTGTTTTTCAAAATTAATTATGATCGAGGTAAAACTGATAATATAGTATCNTTTTTTTGCAATTTGAACATCTATAAATTTCTTAACCTTAAAATAAGAACACATTTTTGCATGATGGAGTTGGACAGCAAGATGTTTATACTTAAGTATTCTCTTGCAATTAATTCACAATTTCATCACTTATTGTTTAAGTTTCACAAATAGGACATTTATAAGTATGAAATATTTCATTTTCACAAGTTAAAATTGGTAAAACACATTGTTTATGAAACAAATGATTACAATGCATTTAGATTGTTTTAATTCTATTATTTTTATCAACATATTTATTGCAAATTTAACAATGTTCACATTAAACTATTTATTAAGATAATTTTCTAAAAGTATTTTAGAAACTCTGTAAAACGTCAATTAACTAAGAATTATTAAAATAAATACATATTCTTATTAATTGAGTATTCTATCATAAATATCATCTCTAATGTATGGTGTCAATAAATTACTATCAATTTTTAACTTCAAATTCTTCAATTATTCTACAAGACCTTTGATATCATTTATATTAGAAATATTCCTTCTTCCAATTTCTATTCCCAATATTAAAGCATCTACGAGTAATTCTTAGCCTTTTTATTCTGTATGTTTTATGATTTCAATAATATCATATAATTTCATTTTAATATTAATTCAATTTCCTAATAATTATTATTCTAATATTAATATCTCTATGATAAGAAAAAATAAAAAATATTTCTTCAATATTATTTTTATGTTTAATCGAATACTATATTATTATATTGAAATTTTTATTAATTTTAAATAGGCCCTGTTGTTGTAAAATTAAAAAATATAGAGTACGAAATAAACTTAATTAAATTAATTGTATAGAACTTCTGAAAAGCTTGGCTATCTATTAAATATTTTATAATATATAAATTTGTAAGAATTACAAAAAATCAAAAAGACTTTTAGGATTTTCATCAATTAAATTAAAAAGTTTTGGAATCTTTAAACAAATTTCAGTATACAATAGAAACCAAGTTAAATTACATTGGCATTATTGACATCAAATTTAACATATTTTAATAACAGTCTATTTGAAAATATTCTAGTTATAGCATTAGCTTTGAAGATGAGAAATCTAGAATGTCCTAATTTAATTTTTTTTAGGAAATTTAATTAATGAAAATAGATTAGAGATTAAAATATTTATGATTGTTTTTCAAAATTAATTATGATCGAGGTAAAACTGATAATATAGTATCTATAAATATAAAGATCTTAATTATATCAATAGATTTGTTTGCAATAATTCAAGATTGAAAACATTAGCCAAATTAAAAATAATATTTATAATAGAAAAAAAATAGATATAAAATTATTTTACAAAAAACAATAAAAATCTGTAAAATATTGTCAAGTAATATCATTAATAAATAATGAATAAATGTTGAAAATTTTATTCTGGGAATAAAGAATAATGAATTATTTATGTTTATATAGTATTATTAATAGTAAAGTTTAGAATTTTTTCAATTAAAACAGTTACGATTAGAGAAAAATAAATAGATTACCATTGAAAATTAATAAATTTATGTAAAAATATATTAATTTAAACAGCTACCATCCAAACTAGAAGATAGAGAGAAACAATATGTTGTGTAATAGAAGGTCTTAGCTTGAATATATTTATAATAATAATAAAATTTGTTCCAGAATTTCTATGGTTTATTTAGGGATGTTCAGATGGAATAATAATAATGAAAAATCATTATGACATTTTAGGCTTAGAGAGGAATGCTAAACCTAATCAAATTAAGAAAGCTTATCATAAATTAGCCCTCCAGTGGCATCCAGTATTAATTTCTTAATGTTTATTTAGGATAAGAATAGTGAGTTTGGAGCAACTGATTAATTTTACTAAATAACAGAAGCCTATACTACATTATCTAAAGAAGAATCTAAATCAAAATATGATAAAAGACTTTAAACCAGAGATAATCTGAATGAACTCTTAAACTATTTTAAATAGTAATAAGAAGAACCACTCCAATAATATGATGTTAGAGACGATTTTATATCAAAAGAGGATCGAGAATTCATTAGAAACTTTTCAAATAAACAAGAAATAGAAACAATTAAAAAAAAGAGAATTAGAAAACAAAAATGAAAATCTTTCCTTTAAAATAAATTTTTTTAAAATCATAATTTGGATCAGAAATAATTGTATCTCCATATGGATACTAACCAATCCATTTTTTATCTTTTAAAAACCTTAAAAACTTATTCTAATATATTTAATGTATATAATTTATTCTTAAATACTAAGTATTTCTCCTTTTTCCTCTGTTATATTTATTATAGTTACTCTATTTTCTTATTCAAACCTTATATCAATAAAATATTTTATTCATTGATCTTCAAATACAAAATATATTAATATATCCCATCACTAAGATTATTCTTCTTATTTGTAATAATAAAACTCTCTTATCATATATTTTAAGTTTCTTTTCTTATCTTTGTAGAAATCTTTTAATTGTGATAGTATAAAAAAATCCTAAATTTAGCAAAATTTAAATATTCATTCTAATTCTAAAATTCTTACAAATATAAACATAAGTAAAAATAAAAAATATATATGATGAGGAACTTCAATTAGTAAGATCTAATTTCTATAAATTTAATTTTGTATATATACTGTTATAGGTTAAGAAAAACTAAGCATCTCTTAAATCATTATGTATATATTTACTTTATTCATTTATCTATCTTAAATTTGAAGAAATAAGTGATTAAATATTTTCGATAAATGAGATTTTAAATGATAAATAATGGATATATTTTTATATTTTTAATATATATATATTTAATACTAAAATGATTTTATTATAATTGAATTTTGAGTAAAGGAAGTGTAAAATTTTCTTATCTAACTATCCATATAATAATGCACCTTATTTTGGACATTATTTTTAGATTTTCAAGTTATTAATTCTAAGTTTATAATTTAGATTTTAATTAATTTTTGATTCCAGTAAATAATTCCATTTCTTTGTTACATGATGGTATTAATTTAAATAATTTATCTTAAATCTATTAGCATCACTTTCAAAGCTCATAGTTAAATAATTAAATTTTTTCAATTAAAAAAGCTTCCTTCTCGTTATCTATATAATCATCTTTAGTTTTGATTATATGTTTTAATCTTTCAATTTGAGGTATTAAAATTAAATAGCTTAAACTTCTGTAATTGTTATTTTACTATAAGTAAGCTATTTAAACTTAAATATTAGTGAAAAATTTTTAACTATGAATATTAAATAAATATGATATTATTTGTCAGCAATATTTTATATATCTTCCCTTAATTAAAATTGGCCACATTTAAATCTTTAACATTGTTTTGCTCTTTAATGAAACATGTACATTTTCACAATACATTTCTATATTGGAGTTATATAAGCTTAATCTTCAAATTATCTAAAATTTATTATTCATGATTCTTATACATTAAATCTACATTCACATTCTTTCTTTAACTCTTTTTTAATAATTCACTAATATTTTGACTTCTAGATTAATTTTAAAATTGCTCTCTCTTAAATGATTAATTTCAATTTGAGAGACTCATTTAATATTTTTGAATTATTGTAATTTTTTATACTTCGACATTCTATTATGCTAATTTTATTTCAGTTTCAATAGATGCAAAAAGAAACCATCAATTTAATTATGAAAGAGTTGAATTAGATTTTTATAATTTTAATTTAGCATCATCTAATTTGATTTAAGTAGTGAATTTTTTTCATCATCAATCTCCTAATAAGTTATTTGATAAATAATAATCAATTCAATATTTATTTTATAAATAAAAAAGAAAATGAGTTTAATCAAATTAATTCTTTTTTAAATTTTAGAAAAAGTTGCTTTAAGTTAAGGATGTTTTGTAAAGAATTTTATTTATTATTTAGTTGAGATATTAAGTCTAAAATAGTTTGATAACAATTACATAAGGTGAACATATTGAGTTTGACATACTTCATTATATGATAGGAGTTTCTCTTCAATTCTAAATTCAACCTTATTCTCCTAAACCACTAGAGTTTCCTTATATTTATTTGTAAAAATCATTCATATTGGGAAAATTTTTTGATGAAATTATTGATATGGATTTAAAATTCACCAATCCATTTCAAGAATTGACTTATTATGCTCTTGTGAAATTAAATTTAGATGACCAAATAAGTCATCGAATGGTAGAATATACTCTTAACTCAAAAAATGACATGACAATTTCTAATAATACCCTTATTATCAATTCAGAGGTATGTTATCATGTAAGATAAAATTATGAATTCTTTGTTGTTACATGCTTGAATTAAGATAATATGCTCTATATTGTTATTGATTTTCTGCCCTTATAATTTAGATAGTCTTTTTTGTTAGATGATATTAAAGTGCCTTCATAATCTAAGGTTATAACTAAAATAAAACTGAATTATATTGGAATTTTAATCAGCAAAGGAAAAATGGAAAATGATGAGTATATATCAGAATATTCTTAACTAATTATTTTCTATTTTANATCTATATAATCATCTTTAGTTTTGATTATATGTTTTAATCTTTCAATTTGAGGTATTAAAATTAAATAGCTTAAACTTCTGTAATTGTTATTTTACTATAAGTAAGCTATTTAAACTTAAATATTAGTGAAAAATTTTTAACTATGAATATTAAATAAATATGATATTATTTGTCAGCAATATTTTATATATCTTCCCTTAATTAAAATTGGCCACATTTAAATCTTTAACATTGTTTTGCTCTTTAATGAAACATGTACATTTTCACAATACATTTCTATATTGGAGTTATATAAGCTTAATCTTCAAATTATCTAAAATTTATTATTCATGATTCTTATACATTAAATCTACATTCACATTCTTTCTTTAACTCTTTTTTAATAATTCACTAATATTTTGACTTCTAGATTAATTTTAAAATTGCTCTCTCTTAAATGATTAATTTCAATTTGAGAGACTCATTTAATATTTTTGAATTATTGTAATTTTTTATACTTCGACATTCTATTATGCTAATTTTATTTCAGTTTCAATAGATGCAAAAAGAAACCATCAATTTAATTATGAAAGAGTTGAATTAGATTTTTATAATTTTAATTTAGCATCATCTAATTTGATTTAAGTAGTGAATTTTTTTCATCATCAATCTCCTAATAAGTTATTTGATAAATAATAATCAATTCAATATTTATTTTATAAATAAAAAAGAAAATGAGTTTAATCAAATTAATTCTTTTTTAAATTTTAGAAAAAGTTGCTTTAAGTTAAGGATGTTTTGTAAAGAATTTTATTTATTATTTAGTTGAGATATTAAGTCTAAAATAGTTTGATAACAATTACATAAGGTGAACATATTGAGTTTGACATACTTCATTATATGATAGGAGTTTCTCTTCAATTCTAAATTCAACCTTATTCTCCTAAACCACTAGAGTTTCCTTATATTTATTTGTAAAAATCATTCATATTGGGAAAATTTTTTGATGAAATTATTGATATGGATTTAAAATTCACCAATCCATTTCAAGAATTGACTTATTATGCTCTTGTGAAATTAAATTTAGATGACCAAATAAGTCATCGAATGGTAGAATATACTCTTAACTCAAAAAATGACATGACAATTTCTAATAATACCCTTATTATCAATTCAGAGGTATGTTATCATGTAAGATAAAATTATGAATTCTTTGTTGTTACATGCTTGAATTAAGATAATATGCTCTATATTGTTATTGATTTTCTGCCCTTATAATTTAGATAGTCTTTTTTGTTAGATGATATTAAAGTGCCTTCATAATCTAAGGTTATAACTAAAATAAAACTGAATTATATTGGAATTTTAATCAGCAAAGGAAAAATGGAAAATGATGAGTATATATCAGAATATTCTTAACTAATTATTTTCTATTTTACAATTGAATCTATAAATACTTTTTAAGATAAACTTATTATTGTAATGTATAAATAGTATGAAGTGCTAAAAGAGCCTGATGATTTTATTACAGATTTTGAAATATATAAAAATATGGGTATATTAATATTAAATATTAGTTTTTATATCAAGATATAAAAAAGGATTATCTTTTAAGTTTTTGGATGTTGTTTGGAGTAATGAAACTTTATTATATCATCCATTAGACTAAGTGGTTTTGGGAATTAAATATATAACAGAATTTTTGCCAAATGGAAACTTATTTTTCATTCTTTGGACAAAAAATAAAATTCTATTTTTAAGGGTTATTTTTAATTAATTAAAATAATTAGAACTAAGGATTATCTAGGAATATCCAGACTAATAATTTCAAGTATTCGAGATTACAGTGAAAACGTATCTTCGATATGTGATTTTTTTGAGAGATGAAGACTTTTAAGTTATGAAAATTGAAATATTCCCTGATTCAACTTTTCATTTTATACCGTAATTTACTGAAAGAGTTTCTACAAAATTCGTTTTGGTAAATGAATACTCAGACCTTCTAATATACCATGATAAGAATTATTTATATGGTCTTTATTTAGGAAACACTTAAATTGAAATCGCGAATCTAAATGAATTACAACCTCCTTAATTAATAATAATAAAATCAAAAACAGCTACTGGTATATAATGCCAAGATGTTAGGATATATTATCAAGTTGTACCTAAAGATGTTGAGTTGATATAACTATCTTTTTACATAGAGAATGAAAATAATATGATAATTTTGAATTATAAACAAACTGATAAAAGAATATAAGTTGATCTAGATAAAATATTAACGGGTTTAGCATTAGATATCTAATCAATTAAATTACAAGTGTAAAGCAAATATTAAGTAGAGTACTCTAGTGCTTCTTAACCTGTTTTATTGTATGAGGATACTTAATCGGAAAATCAGTTATTATATGGTGATTCTGTATTTTTTTGCAAACATTATCATTATGAGAGGGATACTGAATAAAAAATATTATTTATTAAAGATAATGCAATAAGCCTGATCCATTGTTTTTATGAAGAATATTCAATTTGTAAAAATAAATATAGATTTCTAATTCTGGACTTTGAAGAAGTTTAAGATTGCCATTGCATTATCCGTAAAGGATTAATGTACATAAGTATTATATCCATTATGAATCAAGATTCTAAGTAAAATTCATTAACAATAATGATAATTGATTTAAAAAAATTAATACCTGATTAAATTTTCTTACATCCATAAGATGAAGGTATAATTATTTAAGCCATAACAATTCATCAAAAAACTATATATATAGTGCTTAAAGAAAATAAATACTCGTTAAATTTTAGGGATAATAAAAATGTTTTTAATATTTATTCGATTTAAATAGATTGTTATAAATTCTTTAAGTTTTAGTAGTATCAAGAAATCATAGATATGTATTAAACTGTTTTGATTCCACTGATATAATATGACAAATACAATTACTACATTAATATTGGAATTTATATGATTAAACATATTGAAATAGAGTTAGTAAGGATGATAACTATTGATGTTACTAAAACACCAGATTAGGAAACTTTGTATCTTGAGATCGCCTCATCAATTACTATTTATCTTGTATGGCTTACTGATACAGATAAAGGATAAATTAAAAGAATAATCTAAATAGATTCTAATTCTTTAATTTAAAATTTTTACAATACAAAAATAGATAAGGATATTTAAATAAAATTTGTCAAAACAAAAACTTTACCATATTTTGAACTTTAATAAATTTATAAAATAAGCCTATCTTCACGATATCTTTATGTTTATGGAAGTGAAGTTAATGTACCGGCTTGCATATATATATATACAGTTGATTAATCTACAAATTGGTTCAAATCTTTATACCATATAATTAGAACTAATGATTAAAAGTTCCCAATTTTTAATAGCTTTTCTACAATAGGATTTGAGGGAATTTTTGTGAATTATAATCCTATGACATATTGGTTAGTTCAAAATAAATATTTATTAATTAATAACTTAAATTAAAATAATAAAGAAAGTAAGAATGATGTTGTAATTATTGAAATTTTAATAAAAACTCTAGTTAAAAAAGATGATACGAAAGTGTAAACTTTTTTTTTAAAGCTGAAATGTGAGGATTGCGAAGAGATGGAAAATGAATAAAGGAAAGAAAAATTTGAATGAATAATCTAAAATTACAAATATTGTAATTATAATATTAAGTTATTTTATAATATAATTTATAGAAAAATAAAAGGAAAATCAAATAGTAACATTTATATTGCTGGATTGATATTTAGTAAAATAAATGTTTCTAAAAAATTTGGATACTATAAAGAAATCCTACATAATTCTTTTAAACCACATTTCTGCAACCATCATTTAGTTATACTTATTTTTATAAAAGCATTCCATTATAGATTCAATCACATAAGCAGAGAAATAAAACTCATAAAATATATCATTTATTCAAGAATTCTTCATTATAACCAAAACAATTTTTCAATTTATATTGTTGCTTAATACCATCATATATTACCAGTTTTTTAACTATTATTTTTCATATTAAGAATAGAATCATAATTTTGAAAAAGAGTTTATTTAGTAAATTCACAATAATCAATACATCATTCCTAATTTAACCTTCTAATATAATATTTTCTTCTATTCTTGTTATATTCTAAACGAAAATTTTTTACATGATTAAAAAAAATTTAGATTGGTTCTCAAAATATTATAATGAAACTAATTATTGCTATAACACAGGGGATTGAGTAAATAATTGAAGCGAAAATGAGACAATGTATAACTATTGTCTAAGTTTTTATTAAGATAAGTTGTAATCTTTAATTTTATTGATTATTATAAAAAATGCATACATCAACCATTCTCTCACATTTTGATAAAGCCTTAAAGCTCAAATCTTAAATAGTTCGAACTTTGAAATGAAAAAAGATATTTTC
>CAJJDN010000120.1:173358-366093 GCA_905182985.1 Paramecium sonneborni | reverse complement strand
TTAAAAAAAACAAAAATAAAATATTTTAATTAATATTAATTATAACTTAAAGATGAATTAAAGAATGTAACATTAAAATTGATTTAAAAAAAATAATAATTTTACTAAAATAAAGAAATTATTGAAAGATATACAAAATTACATTATTTTTCATAAATTTTTAATTAAAACTTAAAGATAAATTAAAGAATTAAACTTTAAAAATGAATTTAATTTTACTAAAATATAAAAATATTTTAAGAAAAGCAAAAATATAATATTATTCATAATTTTTCATAAAATAATTAAGATAAATTAAAAAATGAAACTGTAATCTTTATATTTAAATGTAAAAATTACTTTAAGTTTATAATTATATATTGACTATCAAATTACTTTTATTTATCAATAAATTATTTATTGAAAATTTATTTTTAAATAATTTATTTGGAAATTTACTCCAAATTTATCTTTTTATATTTACTTTAAAATTACTTTTAATATTAAATAACACTATATTAAGAAAGTTTATCATTTTATCTTTAATTAAAAATCATTTTTAATTTTTATTAAAAATTATATTTTATAAATTATATAATTTATATTATTTAATATAATTTAAAAATTTATCCTTTTATACTGGTATTCAAATTACTTTTAATTTTTGTTCTGAAATATTTTATTAATTTTTTTTCTTTAAAATCTATTACTTAATTTAAATTTTAAAATAAAGTTTATTATTTTATAAATATTTTACATAATTTTGAGGGAAATAGTAAATTTCTTAAAAAAATCATTTATTTACACTTTTTTTAATTTTTCTAGATTAAAGTTATTTTTATGAAATAATTTTAATATTTATATCTTATTTTATTATATCATTTTATATTTAAAAATAAATTTATTAGATTAAACTTACTTAAAAATTACTTATTAATAGTATTTATGAAATTATTTGATAAATTTGTATTTTTTTTTATAATTAAAATATGAATTATCAATTTAAAATAAAATAATAAAAATATCAATCTAAAAAATAAGAATTAAAAAATTTACAATAAAATAAAAAATATTTAATACAGTAAAATATTAAATACTATAATGAAATGTTAATAATTTCAACTTTATCATATCTGCAGCATCTTTAGCAACATCTGATCCTGTAATTCCCATAGAAATTCCAATATCTGCTTTTTTGATTGCAGGACTATCATTGACTCCATCTCCTGTAACAGCTACAACATGACCTCTCTTTTAACATCCATCAACAATAATTAATTTTTAAGCAGGACTTGTTCTTGCAAATACTAATTAAGGTTTACTCAGCCATTCTTATAATTGTCTACCTTTTTCATCTTCAGGTAAACCTTCATCATCAATAGCCATTTTAGTCAATTTGTCACCATGAATCACTAAAGCATTTGATTAATGAAAAGCTTCTTCAAATGATATATTTTTTTCAATCATGATTTCATCAACTGTCTTCTCTGTAATTATATTACATTATCTAGCTATAGCTGTAGCTGTGACTGGCTGATCTCCAGTTACCATTATAACTTAAATCCCTGCTGTTTTACATTTAATTACAGCATATGGTACATTATCTTTAGGTGGGTCAATTAATGATATCAAACCAACAAATACTTAATTATTAAAAGGGAAATTCATCTTATCTAAATTAAATTGATAACCAATTGGATATTAATCTTTAGGTAAATGCAATTTTGCAAATCCTAATACTCTTTCTCCTTGTCTTCCAAAAGATTCATTGATTTAATTAAATGATTATTCCCATTTCTCATCTTTTGTTTCAATATTTCCATCTTTATAAATCTTATCACATAATTTCCATATTCTCTCTGGAGCCCCTTTTGTCAATAAACAATAATGAGAATCTTAAGTTTCATATTCAACTATTATAAATGCATATTTATTATTGGAATTAAAAGGCATTCTAGCCTATTTATTTTCTGAATCCTTTGCTGGTTCTCTACTTTTTCTAGTTTTTATTATATCACTTATTGGTTAGAAAAACTTAATTAGAGCTGTTTCTGATGCATCTCCAATTGTAGGTTTTTCTTAACAGAGCATTTTATTAAAATTTAATTCCCATTTTTCAGTTGCTTCTTTTAATCTTTGATCTTTTTATAACTAATTCAAACCAATTGCATTTTAAATTTTAATTTTTTAATCTTAAGGAAGAGAACTATCAAAAGTAGCCTCTGAACATAAAATGGCAGTTTCATGAAGTGTTTTGAATCCTATTTCATTTAAATCATATTCATATTTATATTTAGGACCCATCTTCTCAAAATTGGTTCCCTTATACTTCTTGTTATTATACCACAAATTTTCAACTGTCATTTTATTTTATGTCAAAGTTCCTGTTTTATCAGAACAAATACATGATCTATTCTAAAAATATAATATTACGTAGATCCAAGAGTTTCAACTCCTTCTAAATTTTTGACTAAAACTTTCTTATAGGCTAATTTTTTGGCTGTTAATGTTAATGCAACAGTAACAGTTGCTAATAATCCTTCAGGAACGTTGGCTACAATAATACCTATACCAAATACAATATTTGTAATAGCAGCTAATAATATAATTCATTTATAATTACGATATCCAATAATAAAGCCTAAAACAAAAAAGAGTACTCCAAAAGTTGTTGAAATTATACTTATATTCTTAATAAAATTATTAAGTTCTTTTCTTAAAGTAGAATCATCTCCTCCAGAACTATCTACCAAGCCTGCTATTTATCCAATGACAGTATTATCACCTGTAAAAATAACCAAACCTTTTCCATTTCCCTATTTAATATAAGATATATTATATACCTCTTTACATAAAGTCCCAAAAAAAGCTAAATTCTTTGTTTCCAAAGGATTTGAAGGATTTGTACATTCAGGACTTCTCATTAATAATAATGACTCTCCAGTTAAACTTGAATTATCTACTTTCATTTCATTACTTTCCAATATCCGAACATCTGCTGGAATTCTTTTTCCATTTTCAATTACTACTACATCTCCTGGCACCAAATTTAAAGCAGGTAACTTTTATTATTATCCATCTCTTATCACTAATGTTTCAGGTGGTATGAAATTCTTAAAAGAATCCATTATAGCTTCTGATTTTGCATTTTAAAAAAATGTTATAACACCTGTTAATGTATTTACTACAGCTATCACTATTCCCAAATATAACTACAATATAATTAATATAGATACATTTGAAGGATCTGCTGGAGCTAATCCATAAGCAATAAAACATAATATGGATCCAACCCATAAAAGTAGAGCAAACATAGAAGTTAATTCATGTAACAACTTTACATACCAAGGTACTTTCTCTCTTTAGGTTAATTCATTTTTTCCAACTTCTACTAACCTTTAAGCAGCAACATCTTTATTCAATCCATCTTTTGAACTTGTTTAAAACCTCTACTCTAATTCTTCTAATGGTATTCTGTGTTCATCCTAAATTAAATTTTTCTTTTAATACCATATTTTTGAATTTTTCTGCTTTATTTGCATCAACCTTTTCTTTTTCTTTACTTTAACCTTTATCAATTTACGAGAACAGCTTCTTTCTCCGATCTGCTATTTCTTTTGTCAGTTAATCAAATTCTTTTCTTGCTTAAATAAGTTACATTTCTTAACTAAACATTAGATCATTATACTACTTCTGTTGAGTAAACATTGTTACTATCATAGACGCAGTTTTAGCAGCCGATTTCATTTATAATTAAAAATTCAAGCCTAAAAAAGATTTAATTTTCTTTATAAAACAATGATGTAATATAATTGTTTAATTTATAATTCGATCAAAATATTTTAAGATGTCCAATAAAATTTTAAATGTCCAAATTTTGAAGTTCTTAATATAAGCATCAATCTCATCAAATTAGAAGGGTCTGCTTTTAATAACTTTGTTTTGATAGTTGCAAACATAAAAATTATAAAAAATATTAAATTATAATGACTTTTTTCATATATTTTTATTAATTAGAATTTTTAATATCAATACTCATCATAATTTTTGAAAATGATATTGATATTTCAATTTAGGATTTAGTATGAAGAAAATATTTAAAAAAATTATAAATTTATTGTCCATATTAATTTAAGCAATATTCATTAATTTAGTAATAATAAATAAATATATCCAAAACTCTATATAAACAGGAAATAAATATTAGAACTTGGTGGAGCTAATAAAATAAAATCAATTAAGAAAAATTTAATGAGTCCTATAAAATTTATAACTGTTTTTTTCTAATAATTGTTCAAAAGTAAGAACAAACAAAAAGTAAAATTATTATTAAGAAGAGAATTAAGACTTCATAAATTTTATTGTCCTATAGTAGCCATATTTAATCTAAGTCTGTATGAAACCCATTCATTGTTTAATCAAAAAGGATGTAATGCTTTGCTGATAATTTTTGAGAATTTTCTGTCTTCTATTCTAGACCCTGATTTAAAAAAAAATTATATATTTATTTTTATTATAAAGAATATTAATTAATAATTACATAAAAATAGATGAAAATTAAATATGTGAGCATGAATATTAAATATTTCTAAATATTTTAGTTTATTCCATTTTTTTTTAAAAGAGTTATTAAAACCTGAGATAAAAAATAAATGTTTTTCCAGCCTAATTATAAATCTGCTCAAAAATTTTGTAATGATAATTAAATAAAATATGAATTAGAAAACTTCTTTAAAAAATACGGTAATAGAGAATAAGAAACCCAATTATAACTCATATTAACGTCTTTCAGTTTCTCAGTCAAACTTTATTAATGAATTTTTCAACAGACAAAAATTGTATGATGATCGATATAATGCAAACTAATTCGAAAAGGATAGCTTAAAATTTATCTCTTCTTAAAACAAAACAAAACTCAGTAAGTATAAAGACATAATCGAATCAGCAAAATAAAGATTTGCTTCATCTCCAAATAATATCAAAAATAATATGATATAATTATAGTAGAACTCTATTACAGATATAGTTGAATAATTGAGAAATTAGAAAAGAGCTAATAACGTTATACTTAAAAAAAATATTAACAGCTCTAAGAAATTTAAGTAATTGAACTTAAATTTTATTTTACTACTAGCTATTCCATTAATATGCTTTTTAGTTGTACTTTTTGAAATGAAATGACTCACAGAGAAGGATAATATACAGATTGAATTAATTATATAATTATATCAAGTCTTAAACTTCTGAATATTTTTTTAATTTTTTAATATTTATGAGAGAAACATAAAAATATGGAATCTAAGGGATTGAAATATATCTTTTCTTTTTCATATTTGTGAATTTTTACTCTGAAATAATCAATATGATTTCAGAATTTCTAAAATTCTGTTTTTTTTTTAAATTTATTGCTAAAATACGATTAATCCAAAATAAGATATTGAAAAAAATACTTTTAAATATATTTCACAGCCCTATGATGGGATATAGGTTAAAAATTTGATTATTAATTACATAGGAAAATAAATATTAATCATAAATTAAACTTATAAAAATAAGCTAATATAAATTTGATGGCAACAAAAACTTGAATTTATTTATATATAATATTATGTATCAGTATCAGAGTTTAAAACATTTATTTCTTAGAACGAATGGTTTAATTAGAATTCGACCAAAAGTAAGAGTAACAGACAATTATACTTTATCACTTGTTTATACTCCTGGAGTTGGGCATATATGCAAAGTAATAGAAAGAGATCCAGATTAATTGTATGAATTAACAATCACTAATAATTCCATAGCATTATTAGCTGATGGATCTAGTAATATTTGTATATTAAATAGAATTCAACCTTGCTAAGCCATCAAAAATGATTCCAAATTTAGAAGCGATTAGTGCACTCTATAAAGCTTTTTACGATATAGATGCTTATCCAGTGATTTTAAATAGGAACATAATGAATGATGTTTCTGATTATTTGTTGGTGTTAGATAATTTGTGTGTCACATATAAAGTAATGATTACATATTAGTAATTAGACAATTGTATTAATTGATATAGAAGATAATTTGGCAAAGTAGATATTATCTGCAGTTGAGAATTCTAATATAGATTGTAGTGTAGTAATATCAAATTCAGATAATCTAAGAGTATAATTATATGATGCTGCTTTAATAAAAGCCACATTAGATTATAGAGCAATATTAAAACCAAGTTAATTAGAAGTAGTAAAGAAATCAATAACTAAAATTGATTTTAGTAGTTTACCATTCAATTTAACAAAAACTTTAAATTCTGCTTATGGATTAGGATTATTAGAAATTTATAAAAATAAATGGTTTCATCATTCAATAAAGAGTGTAAATCCTGAATAGTTTATTAAGAAATTAAATGATTTGTATATATATGGAGAATTAACTTATTATAATAAATGGTCGGATGGACATTTATTATAAAAAAATGATTTTTAGAAAAATGCTTTAGAATTACATAGAAGATATAATGGAATGATAACAATAGAATTAAAGTTTAATCCTAGATCATTAGAGGATTTGTTCAGAATATATGAATGTTCATATCGTAATGATGATTTAGGAGAATTAAGATAAATGTTGATAGATGATCCAAATAAATTAAGAGAGATAACATTTAAAAAGAATTATGCAGCAATAATAACAAATGGAACAGCTATTTTAGGATTAGGAAATATTGGTCCAGCAGCAGGATCACCAGTAATGGAAGGTAAATCTGTTCTATTTAATGCTTTGGGAGGTATAGATCTAATGCCAATTTGTTTAAAAGAAAGAGATCCTTAAAAATTAGTAAAAATTATTAGATGGTAAATATATAAAAGATTATAGTATTGCACCAATATTTTCAGCTATCAATTTAGAAGATTTAAGTGCACCTGATTGTTTTCCAATAGAAGAAGAGGCTATTAATAATTTACATATTCCATTAATGCATGATGATTAACATGGGACTGCTGTTGTTAGTTTAGCAGCAGTTATAAATTACATTAAATTAACAAAAAAGAACATTAAAGATCTAAAATTAGTGATTAATGGTGCAGGGTATCAAATATTGCCAATTTACTCATTAGAGCAGCTGGTGTGGCTATATGTAAATTACTATATGGACATGGTATTTAAGACATTGTTATTTGTGATACTACTGGTATCATATATTAAGGAAGACCAAAAAATATGAATGAATTTAAAAATGAATTAGCGTAATTCACAAATAAAAATATAATAAAAGGATCATTAAAAGATGCAGTATAAGGAAGAGATTTATTTGTTGGTGTATCTACTGCAGTAATTAAATATCTTTATATATTATTAAGGGTGCTTTAACAAAAGAAATGATTAAAACAATGAATAAAAATCCATTCATTCTTGCTTTAGCTAATCCTGAACCAGAAATAATGCCAGATGATGCTATAGAAGCTGGAGCATTTATTATAGCTACAGGAAGATCAGATTTTAATAATTAAGTTAATAATTCTCTTGCATTTCCAGGTATCTTTAGAGGTGCTATTGATACAAGAGCAAGATAAATTAATTTAGAAATGAAAGTAATTTATATAAATATCTATTTAGATTGCAGCTGCTTATGCAATTGCAAATAGTATCAAAGATTCTGATCTTTGTACTACTAAAATATTACCAAATGCTTTAACTGCTGATATTCCAGCAAATGTAGCAAAAGCAGTTGCTATTGCTGCTATGGAAACTGGAGTTGCAAAAATCAATATTGATCCAGATAAGGTTTTTGATTAAGCTAGAAAATTAATAATGGAAGGTAATATGCCATCTTTGTGAATATTATATATAAATATAATTTAATATGCAATAAATTGACTTAGACAATCATAATTTAAACTTTGAATTAGAACTACAATATGCTAGAGCAAGATAACGTTAGAGAAGAAGAAGTGTAATACTTATTGTTTTTGCAATCATGTCCATCTTTTATGTTTTTCTTCAACCTAATCAATATGCTGATAAATCAAATCAAATTCCATATTCTTAAAATAATGGTACTAACAATATTACAGAAACTAATGCAACTGTTTTATCAATTTAACAGCATTTTCAAACTTTAGAAAAATTACTCCTTTAATAATTCCAAGGATAATGGACTAATTCATAAAATATTACCAATAACTTAGCAGAAGCTAATTTCTAAAAAACATCATATTAAAATAGATCTCAAATCGAACTAAAACTCAAACTCATTGAAGGATAATTCTTAGAAGATTACTCTAATCAATTCGCATTTTATTTAAACTCTTCCCAATTAATTTTACCTCTTGAAGATAATCATTATGTATTTGAAAATGTCAGAGGTGCTTATAGAAAGTCTAGTGTTTTTGAAAATGATTAACCTAGTGTAGAAATTTAAGCAAATTTAACCTTGATTTTCAATAATGTTAATCTTGATAGTGATTTATTAGATGATATCACTTTAGAATTAAAAGCTCATTATATATTATAATCAGAAACATTTTATTTCAATTCTAATCTTAATATCATTAATGTAAAAATTAATATAAAAATTAAGATAGATAATAAAGCGATCATTTATTCAACAATAGTTTCAATTCTAAGCGTAATTCAATTTATCAGTTGTCTAAAATTAATGAAAGATTTCATAAATGAAAATAGAATGGCTACCTAATTCAGTCTATTTATATTTGTTTTCCTTATGATATTTGATGGTTACTTAGGAATTGTACATTTCTTCCTTGCTTAAAAAAGTGAAGTATCATTTATTATATTTATTTAAGTATTTTCTTACACCTGCCTTCCTAGAATTAGTATTGTTTTTCTTTTTAGAATTGAAACTTGCTAAACACATTTGGTAAGAAAGATTTATCAATCTACAAGACAACTTAAATTTAAGAAGCGAACTTTATCTTTTTCATCTTAAATTCTACTTGCTCTCTATTATTGTAGTACTCCTACTCTATTTTCTAATTTACTATAATATCTTCTTGATTGTCATAAACCTATATTTACTACCTTAAATAATTCATGTAGCATATAAAGGACAATATGTAGAATTTGATAAAATCTTTGTTTTTGGATTATTATCAACCAGATTATTCATACCTGTATAATATATATAATGACATTTTAGATTTATTATAGAGGTTGTCCTTACAATATTCTACATGCAGAAGTATCTTATTTAACAGTAATTTCTATTATTCTATTATTTGCTGCTTAAGTTGTTTTATATTATTATCAATGCTAAATTGGACCCAGATTCTTCTTACCAAAATGGTTAAGACCAAAAACTCATGAATATTTTGTAGAATAACCATTAGAAGGAGAATGTGCTATCTGTATTACTTCATTAAATGAATTACCAACTGAATCACAATTAGAAAATAAATTTATTGCTAAAATTATTAGTTAGAATTAAAATAAATTAATGGAAACACCATGTGTAATAAATATTCTCAATATTTTTTAAGGGACATCATTTTCATTCTATTTGCTTAACTAAATGGATGAATGTCAAATTAAATTGTCCGACTTGTCGTTCCATACTTCCACCATTAATTTGATTTTAACAAAAAATAATAATATATAGAGCTTAATAATGATTTTCACTTAAGAATATATTATAAATCAACAAAATCAAGTTCTTTTTAATATATTCATATTTTTGATTTTCTCAAACCTTTTCTCAAAGATATCCTAGATTATCTTTACTTTTATTTTTATTAAGCTTGCATATCTGCTGGTAGATTTTCAGTCTCATCAACCAAAATAATATACCTGTTCAATAATTTTTGAAAATACTTTTCAACATCAACATGCATAAATAATTAATTTTTTATATGCATAGCATATATGTCATTTGTTATTTAATGTATTTCTTACCTATACTAATTAGTTTCTAAGGAATCTTTGCATAATCTTGATTTTTATTTATAATATTTCAAATCATATTTGTATTTTTTGATAATTTATTAATCCTACAAATGAACTTTTATTCTATCCCTTATTAATTCAACAAGAAAACAACTTCTCATCTACTAAGCAAATTCCTTATCTTTTATCACTTGAAACCACATTACAATAGCTTTATTTCTTTAAGTGGGTTATTTATCTTTAATTTCTTTTTCCCTTATTTTTTCGTTTGTTTTCTCCCATTTAGCTATCATTTCTTTTTTATATTACAAATAATTTGTTTCAAAGATTAAAATATATTTTTTAACAATTAATATTTTATTTGCTTTTTCTAACATTTTTACTTTTAATTCATATATTAATGCTCTTTATCTAAAATAAGGTATTAAGATATTTCCTTATTTAATTCTTACTACATGGCTAACTATTTTTGCTCTCATTTTAATAGAAATTAAGGCATCTACTGTTACTCTTGTAATTAAAGTTAGACCTTTTTTTTTAGCTAATTATTTTCTTAACATTATCAATAATAATTTTATCTTAAAGGCAGCCAATCGATATTTTTAAATTATAGTTTTTTTATGTTGATAGATATCAGCAATTTACTAAGTTAATTTGATTATATAAATTAAGGTAGCCCATTGATGTTCAAAAAAGAATTTATATTTTAAAACAAAATTAAGTTTTTTTTATAAGATTTTTTCTTGATTGGCTAATTATTTTGCTTTAATATCAAACTTTTTTTAAATAATTGCTTAATTATGAGATAATTTTTAAAAACTTTTAGTTTATAGTACTTTAAGATATCTTTCAGATCTTGAAATTTCATCATAATATTTATTTTTCTTGATTTTAGCTTATTGTCTATTAGAATTAATAATGAATTAGAAAGACTTATTATTATTAATAGAGGTTAGATTGTAATTATTTGAAGTATCTTAAAAGGTTTTAATTGCATATTTTTGCTCATTTAATATTTTAGTATGAATGTTAAAGGTGACTTCAGAGTTTTTTCTTGAGATAAAAGAAATATAAATAAATTCACCTGAAGTTACTGACATTTGAAATCCTCTATTATTAATAACCTATTCACAATTTTGAGTAGTTGGGAAAGAATGCACTTAGGATATCAAAACTTAGAATTCACTGGTGCATTAAATGGAACAACGCAAAGTACCAAGAACATTATGACATGCAATTTTCATATATCTATATTCCATTGCTTTTGTTAAATAAGTTTTTCCTGAAACTATAGTATTATTATCTTCCTTCTAGATGTAATGATCATGTTTCTATAAGATATGAGTATGAGAATAAGGGATTCTTACTTAATTGTAGCTATATCGTAAGTAGAGAGATTATTTAAAAGACACTTTTTAATCCTCAAGAAAGATGTTAGATTGGGCTTAGTGTTATAAAGAATAAGTCTCTTATCTTTTTGTAAAGGTTTCACTAATTTCTGTTTTTACATTCTCCTCTTTCATATATATATATTAGTAAAATTAAATTATCAATATCAGATTTTTTAGAAATTTATTAGTCCATTTTATTTAAAGACTTATAAATTGATATTTATTAAAGAAGGATTATATATATAATCCAAGTTTTTAAACATATTAATTAATTATAATTATAATAATAGTTATAAGAGTGATTTTTATCAAACTTTTATTTATTTATTTTTGGAGAAAGTATTATTAAGAGAATATAATAAAATGATGAAGTTTTAATATACTATTTTAAAAATAATAAAATAGATGTTGTTGTAATTATATATAATATTAATTAAATATCTTAAAATGGAAGAATAAGTAATAAATGTAATATTCGATCCTAATTTCTAATCTTTTGATTAAGAATTAGCCAATTTAAGCATGGATAAAATGATGAGCATCTAATTTTCAGAAGAATTGTTACAAAAGAATTTTGCAGTTTTGATATCTATATTAAAATAATTGCATAAAGGAATGGTATTGATGAATACAAAAGTGTAAGATAATTCTGAGTGGGTTTAGGTATATGTAATCAATAATTAATAAGAAATTGAAAGATGTAAGTGAAACTCCTGAAAGCAAATAGTAAAATAAAGAAACTATAGATTAGATTACATCAAAATTATAAGAAATATAATCAATATCATAAAAGGATTATGCAACAAAAGAAGAATTAGATTAGACGAATCAAAAATTTAGTAAGTTTTTTATTTAATATATTTAATAGATAGAATAGTAAAGTAATAAGAACAAGCTTTATAGGATTTAGAAGGTGAATAAACTACTTAATCTAAGAAAATAGAAGATTTAAATAATACATAAATACATTAATCTGAATAACTAAACTCACTAAATCAAGAAATTGAAAATATCAAAAAATAAATGAATGGTTTTTAAAATGAGTTACATGAAGTAGAAGAACGTAAACCAGAATAAATTATAATTGAAAAAGAAGTAATAAAAGAAGCTCAGATTCAAGCTATGGCATTGCCTATTCAATATGCTAATAATGATGAATAAATCAACAAGTTAAATAAATTAACTCTTGAATTAAGTAAATATTTACATAATCCTTAGAATAATAACAGGAATAATTATAACAAGAACTAATTAACTTAAAATAAGGATTAAATAATGGAAAAGTTTCAGAAGAAAGTTAACCAGTAGATTTATCAGATATCAATAAGAGATTAAATGGTCATGAAGATGAAATATAATCTTTATATGAAATTCTAGATAGTGTAAGGTAGAAGTTAAAAGATTAAAATAATTATTAATAATCTGATGTTTCAAATGAAGAAATAAATTCAATTAAAAATGATATCAAGAAATTATAATAATAAATTGAAGCTTTATAAACTTAATTAAATTTAGCTACTTTTGGATAAGGTGAAGATATGTAAGAGAATTAAGTTGCTCTAATTTTAGGAGAAATCAATAAATTAAGAGAATAATTATAAAATTATTGTCCAATATAAGACTTTTAAAATGAAAATACCAAGAAAGAAATGAAAATTAAGATTGTTCAAGATCATGCAGATGAAGAATTAGAAAAAGCAAGAAGAGAATTCAAAAGTAAAATAGATAAAAAAGCAGAATAAGCAGATATTACTAAATTAGAAAAGGAAATTATATAATTGAGAGAACAAATAGGAAAATCTTAACAAAGAAAATCTTAAGCTCATGTTGAAACACCTTTAAAACCATCAAATACTGAAAAAGAATTACAAAATTTAATTAAAGAATTATAATAATCAATAAAGGAAATAGAAAGGTATTTATTATATAATTGATTGATAGTGATCTATTAATACATAAAACATAAATGAATTAAAATAATTAATAAACACATATTAAATTGGCTGAATTGGAAAAGAAACTTTAGGGAATATAAACTGATAAGATTTATATTGAATTATAAAACTAGAGAGAATAAATGGATTTAATTAAGCGTGATTAAGATTAAAATAGAATGAAGATTAATAATTTTGGAAAGAAAATAGAATCGATAGTAACAAAGGATGAATTATTCTAAACATTTGATCCAAAAATAAAATCAGTAAGAGATGAAGTTTAAAAAATTGGAGATGAAGTTAAATTTAGTATTGATAGAAAAGCTGATGCTTAAGAAGTGAAAGATTTGAATTAAACATTTTTAGATTAACTATAAAAGGTTGTAACTGAATTAATTAAAACATTAGCTAATAAATAAGAAACAAAGAAAGCTTTAATATATCTTGAATAAAAAGTAATATAAAATAACTAAAATAGATAAATTAAATATTTATGATACTTGAAGGAGATGGATCAAAGGATTAAGATTCTTTATTTGTAAAAAAACCACTTTCTTGGAGTTGTGCTTCATGTGATAAAGATTTAGATAAATATAAAGGTTAATTAGGAGATTTCAAAAATTGGGCTGTATTTCCTCCAAAAGAAACATCACCTGAAAGAATGGGAAAGGTAATATAATTCATTAATATATTAATTAGTTTGGTATTGGTTATAAGAATATGCAAGAAAAGTTAAAATCTAATAGAGAAAAATTAGATAAAGATAGAAATCAAAATGAAAAAGAATCCAGTTAATAATAGCAAAGTATGACATTAAGTCAAAGTCAAACTCAATTGCCAAAAATTAAGTAATGATGATGATGTCTATATATTTCAATATAATTATATAAGGCAAAATTTATCTAATTAAAAGAGATAACTATTTCTTAATTAATTATGAATACAAATAGATCATCATCAACTAAAAGATTTGTATTGAATTCACCTTAGAAGCATCCTTATATTTCTGAGCCAACACCTGATGTCTCAATCAATTTAGGATTTGATTTACTCTGGAGATAACATTCTTTAAAAATATTTTGTGCGATTACTAAATTTATTTTGAAATTAAAGACAGCAGCTGAACGTTATCGATTTAGAACTGTTACTTATCGAATACATGATATCATTGGAGATTAATCATCTAGTTATGATTTTTATTCAGATAAAAACTTAGTATTTTCAAAAATTTCATTATCTCAAACATTAATTAAATACTTCAATTCTTTAATGCCACAAATTTAAATTGGAGTTATTTAACCTGACAGTAAGATTAAGTTACTTTTAGATTGTTGTATTTTAGTTTTTGTAATTATCAACATATTTTATATTCCAATGGAATTATCATTTGAAATTGATAATAATAATGAAGTAGATTTCTTTTTCAGTACTTTACCTAGTTACATATTTTTGTTGGAAATTTTACTTAATTTTAATACAGCTTACTATTCAGAAGGAATGATTCATGTAAGTAGAAAAATGATATTTAAACATTATATAAAGGGTGATTTTATTAAAGATATAATAGTTGTAATTCCCTTTCTCATATCATAATATAATATTCCATACATAAATTTTGTACTTTTATTACGAGTTACAAGAGTAACTAAAATGGTTGAACAAATTGAAGAAATTACCTTGATAAGAGAGAAATTTGCTGCTCCATTAGATATAATAAAACTTATGTTTTTTATGGTTTTTGTATCTCACATTTTTGGTTGTGCATGGCATTATATTGGTCAGTACTAAATTACATAAGATATTGATAATTGTTGGTTAATTAAATATAATTTAGATAAATCTGATTGGGCAACTAGATATGTGGCATCTTTATATTTAGCTACTATTACAGCATTTACTGTAGGTTATGGTGATATAGTTCCATAGACTTCATATGAATAAGCTTTTATGATTTTTATGGTACTTGTTACATCATTGATTTTTGGATATACTATATCTTCAATATAGACTATATTTGGATAATTAAGAGAGAAAACAGATTTGCATAGGAATAATATGGCAAAAGTGAATTCGTATATGAAAAAACATAAATTGAATCCTTTATTGTAAATGAAAGTAAGAAAATATTTAGATTATTTTATTGATGTGGATGATAGTCCAGAGTAATTATTAGATAAATTGAATGATGATTTGAAATTAGAATTGAAATCTAATATTTATGTGTAAGTGATGAAGACATGTTCAATATTTTCTAAATTTTCTGATTAAAGTTTAAAATAATTGAGTAAAGTAGTAAAATCATAAACATTTATTCCAGGTTCAATGATATTTTAATAGGGAGAATTAATAAATGATGCAAGCTTTATTGTTAAAGGTGTTGTTGAATTCAATATCAACAAAGTATCAATTGCAACCTAATACAAAGGATCATTAGGATCAAAAGAATTTATAGCATAAAGATAAGTACACTATAATGCAAAAGCTATATAATTCACTGAAGTAGCATATATTACATAGTAAGATTTTTTAAATGTTTTAAAATCAGATTAAAGCAGTTATGAATAATATTGCAATTTAAGAGATGAAATAATATTTAATTTAATACCTATTTAATGTTTAATTTGTAGACGTACTCATGAATTAATGAATTGTCCTGTTGTATTTTATAAACCATTATCATCAAAAATATCATAAGACAAAAGTTTAAATGTAATTTTGGATAGACATCCTCATACAAGAAGAAAATAATTAAAATCAAAAGCAATAACAAGAATTTAAGAAACAATTGAATATGCTTTAGAGGCAGCATTCGATAATGGTATAATTTAAGATGAAGTGAATGAAGATTTCTTGATGAAATGTGGATATAGAGATAAAAAATAAGGATAAATAAATCCTAGTCATAGTTCTTAAATTGAAACTGGTAAATAATAATAATAATAGTAATAATAAATGGATTTATTAAAACCACCAAAAGTTTATAAAAAGATATTTTTATCAAGTGAATATAATTAATCAGAATATGCTTAAAATGAGGATGAAAAATAATTAGAATAGATTCATAAAGACTTTTTAACTTTTAAGAAAGAAGAAATAGAAGGGATTGATAAAAATGAAGAATTGTTATGTTATAGATAAAAAGAGAATCTAAGTTACATTCTAAATAGTTTAAAAGGGAATAGATATAAATAAGAGAATACAAGAATAACTCGAATGAAAACTTATAAGTTTAAATCATTTCTTAAGTTTGGGTTTAAGTGAAATAATTATAATATTCTTATCAATCTTCTTTTACTATCCAACATTTTTCACATACATCATAATCACATTCTTAACATCTATATGCTCCACCTGAAATTGAACTTCTACAAACATCACAAGAATGATATTTCAAATTAGGAACATATTTCAATCTATTATTCATAAAATATACTCATGTCCTCCACCACAAAAATCTCCCATCACAGGAGGCTATCTGCATTTTACACAATAATATATATTGCATTATGTACAGCCATATCTACTCATTGTGTCTACTGGACCACATTAACCACATTTCTATATATGCTTTTTAACCCATTAAAGTTTATGATGATTCTAACACACATCATTTGCAGCCCAATTAATCATTATTTTTACAATCCAATTAATAATTAAATTAATTATATATCAATACATGAACAACTCTGATTCTCTTGATAAAATCTTACAACTTGCATTATCATATGAATAATAGTAAAATATATACATATCTAATTAGGATCTAACAAAGAAAACAAATTTAAAATGCCATAGAAATTCTTAATCTAACTGAATAATAGTTACTTAAAGACAGAAAAGAATTTGATAAATACTTATAACAGNAAATAATTAAAATCAAAAGCAATAACAAGAATTTAAGAAACAATTGAATATGCTTTAGAGGCAGCATTCGATAATGGTATAATTTAAGATGAAGTGAATGAAGATTTCTTGATGAAATGTGGATATAGAGATAAAAAATAAGGATAAATAAATCCTAGTCATAGTTCTTAAATTGAAACTGGTAAATAATAATAATAATAGTAATAATAAATGGATTTATTAAAACCACCAAAAGTTTATAAAAAGATATTTTTATCAAGTGAATATAATTAATCAGAATATGCTTAAAATGAGGATGAAAAATAATTAGAATAGATTCATAAAGACTTTTTAACTTTTAAGAAAGAAGAAATAGAAGGGATTGATAAAAATGAAGAATTGTTATGTTATAGATAAAAAGAGAATCTAAGTTACATTCTAAATAGTTTAAAAGGGAATAGATATAAATAAGAGAATACAAGAATAACTCGAATGAAAACTTATAAGTTTAAATCATTTCTTAAGTTTGGGTTTAAGTGAAATAATTATAATATTCTTATCAATCTTCTTTTACTATCCAACATTTTTCACATACATCATAATCACATTCTTAACATCTATATGCTCCACCTGAAATTGAACTTCTACAAACATCACAAGAATGATATTTCAAATTAGGAACATATTTCAATCTATTATTCATAAAATATACTCATGTCCTCCACCACAAAAATCTCCCATCACAGGAGGCTATCTGCATTTTACACAATAATATATATTGCATTATGTACAGCCATATCTACTCATTGTGTCTACTGGACCACATTAACCACATTTCTATATATGCTTTTTAACCCATTAAAGTTTATGATGATTCTAACACACATCATTTGCAGCCCAATTAATCATTATTTTTACAATCCAATTAATAATTAAATTAATTATATATCAATACATGAACAACTCTGATTCTCTTGATAAAATCTTACAACTTGCATTATCATATGAATAATAGTAAAATATATACATATCTAATTAGGATCTAACAAAGAAAACAAATTTAAAATGCCATAGAAATTCTTAATCTAACTGAATAATAGTTACTTAAAGACAGAAAAGAATTTGATAAATACTTATAACAGTAACAAAAATGAAATATCAAATAAATAACTTAAGGTGAAATTTATATTCACATATTTTTAATGTTATCCTTCTTTTTATAAATTAAATCATATAAATCAATAAATTAAAGATTCATTTATTATCATTATAATAATACTTCAATTATCAAAAACAGAAAATATATCTCTCTTATTTTAGATGAATTTAAATTAATTATATTAGTTAAATCTAAAACATAAGATTCAAATTAATTTTTTTTAAATACGAAATAATTCTAATCAAAACCATTATCTATCTTAAACTCTCAATTTCAATTTATATATTCAACATGAATAACCCATTTTTAATATTAGCTATATTTATTTAAAATTCAATAATTCTTGTACTTATTTTCTATTAACACAAATATATTTAGTCTTTATAATTACCCATCATATTAATTTTAGAAAATTTTTAAAGAAATATAATTATATTCAACAAGCATACCATATCTAAATATTCATTTGAAAATTAATAATTATTTTCATTATGATATACATATATCGATTCAATAATATATGGTTTTGTTATTTTATGTTATATTTTTATTATAATTTTATTAACAATACTCTAATTCATTTTTATTATCTTATTTCATTTAAATATTTTCAAATCAATGCTCTTAAATTTAATTTAAGCATAATAAATATACATATAAATTATTAAAAATACTTATATTGGTCAATTTGATGATAATCATTAAAGTTACTTTTGTGTTCTTTAAGAAAATTGTCAAATCATTATTTCTAATTTAATTATTTGATAAAAAAAGAATTAGAAAATAAAAAATATTAAAATTTTGAATGTTAATGAATAATCAAATTTGATTATCATTTTGTTATTTTTCTTTATCATTAATCTCAATCTATAGAAGAAGTATATCTAGAGTAGAAAATTTATATAAATGATCCTGGATTAAAGAAATATGTATTAATTAGGAGAAATAATGTAATGTAGAATTTAATTATTTTTTTTAAAGATTTTCTAAAAATTGATATTCTATCAATATTTCTAGAAAATCTAATTAAAATAAATTAAATTTCAATAATGCAACTGCTTTGAAAGAATAAATATATGAAATTACATTGTAAAATTTAGAAAATGATAAAAATTTGTTATTTGATCAGATAATAAGATTGTCCTTAGAGAATCTAAATTTAAATAAAGAGGAAAAGTAAATGTATGTAGATGTTTCAAAAGAGATATATTATAGAGGATAATTTATAAAAACTTAAATATTAAATTAAATATTAATAATAATAATAAAAACAAGCAGGAATATAAATAGAATAAAACATATGATTTATTATTATACTTAATAATTCAATATGTGTCTCAAACCTAAATTAATGCTACTTAGGATTTGAGATCTGAAATCTGGGCAGCAGCTTTGTTATTTTAGATTATAATTTCTTTATTAACCTTTCTTAATTCTCTAATTTCAAGTGCAAGAAGTTTAATATTTTTTCCATAACTAAATAATAATTGTTTTGTTTCTTATAATTCCATTTTAATTTTAGCTTTTTCAGCTTATTCATTTTCAGTATCAAGTTTATGAGCTTTAATGCTTGCTTGAAGTGTTTTAATTAAATCTTATAAACCTTTAGTCTACTCACTAAAAATATAATTAGAATAATATATATACTTTAAAGCTTTAATTTCATTATTATTATTCTATATTCTCTATTGTTTTTCTTAAATCATTTATTCAAAAATAGTTAATTTTTAAATTAATTACCAATGTTATTCAGCCAAATAATATATTAAAGAAGATTAAGATCGACATTCAATATTTATATAACTACCAAATACATAAAGAGATGAAAATATCCTTTACATAGTAGCTAAATATAATCCAAATAGACCTACATCAGCAGCAACAGCAGTTCCTAAATTAAATATCTTTTCTTAAACATCAGATTAACTAGCTTTTAATTTCTTTAATTAATTTTATCTTTCTTTTTAAAAAGCTTCTCTATCATTTGCATTTATTATTAAATTAGATGTAAAACCACTTAAATTGAATGGGTCTGATTTTAAAAGATTAGAAGTTTGTAATGAACGTGAGGCCATTGATTAAACAAATATTTTTAAACCATCTGTTGAATCTGCATTTTCTATATGTTCCAATCTCCCCAAAAATTATGTACCTTTTACGAAATTATTTGCTTCTGTTATAATTGGATCTAACCATTCATTTGCATTCAAATTTGCATCAAAATATTTAATTATTTATGTCTTTACTATCTATTCAGGACAATCATTTGATAATCTTTTAAATAAATCAACTTGTTTTGTTAACAACTTCATTTATGATTAATATTAAATTGTTGAACATTTTATTACTTATGGTATTACTACTTTAAATTAACATAATGCAAAATAGATTGATTTCTTTGTTAAACATAAATTCACGATATCCTTTGAACTTAAAAATGAAACTAAATGTGGTTTAATCTTTGTTGCTATTACTAATTCGAAAGTAGAAAATGGAAAATCAGATTTCTCATTTAGATTTAAAAAATTTGATGTTTTTATTTTTTTTATTGCATTACTTTCCTTTAAAACCTTACTTAATTCCTATTGAGTGTTTTTCAATTTATCAGATAATTATAGTTCATTATTTTTAATAAATATTATTTCTTACTCCTTTAGAGTTAATTACTCTTACTTTTATACCAATTACTCTTTATACACACAGGCCTACTTTTCGAATTCTTGTGCTTATTGAAAAATTTATTGATTTAATTATTACAATTCAGTTGATAACTATACGAATAGAATGTGCATTATACTTCTTAAATTGATTTTTCATATCCTTTCTCTAAACTTATCACAAATTAATCATGATTAATTGTTTTATGTTTTAACTCTTCATATGCTTTTTTTAATATATTAAAAATCTGGTGCTCCTTCTATAATACAGATGCAAATTTTCTTAACTTTTTTAAATTATGATTTGCATCTGAAATTACTTCAAATATATTATCTCGATTCTTTAATAATGCTCTATACATCATTTCAACTCTTTCATCTTTTGATTTCTGCTAATCTAATTCAAATTAAAATGGGTTCAATTCTGAATCATCTGACTCAACAAATGACTCATCATTTTCGGGATATTCAATATTTTCAATCTATATATTACTCATTTTAATAACAATTTAAATAAAATTATAATAAAATCGAATAAAAATTCAGAGATAATCATAGAACAAATTGAGAAATTAATATTTAAGAAAAAATAAACAAATTACTCACTATAAAAAAATTGTACATATCTAAGCAATATTCATTTATTTTTTGAAATTTTATAGAACGCTTTTCAGAAGCATTCTTGATTGATAATTCATCCTACATTATTCTCTTGCCTAATGAATATCTTTATTTCTCTTTTTATATCAATTTTATTATAAATAATTCTTCAATTTCAAAAATTGTAAGGCAATTTTTTTAGTTGATAAAATTCTAATAATCTTGATAATTAATTAATTACTATATAAAAATTTTGAAATAATTACATATTTTACAATTAGATAACTAGTTTTATGTTTTAAATCGAATTATATATTATCTTTCATTTTAAAAATAAAATTAACACAATTTTCGTAGTATATTTTCATTTGTAAATAAAATTAATTTTTATTTCTATGACTAATAAAAATTAAGGACCAGGATTATTTTTTAAGATAATTTTTGAATGATATTGATGGAATTCTTTAATTAAAAAGCATGTAATTATCATTAAATTTGAATTAAATCTTTATTATATACTATTGGAATTTTTTTTGATTGAATAGATAGTCTTATTTTAAACATAAAATTTTAATTTAATTAATTTCATAAATTAATTGAATAGAAGATACAGATTTAATTGATAAAATAAAATTTTACTTAAATATAATAAACAATAATAAATTGTAAATTTGCTATCAACTATTTTATTTACTCTTATTTGATAGAATACTATCTTAATATTATTTATAGGAAAAAAGAGCCTAAAATAAAATCAAAATATATACCTAATCTATATTATTTTTTGGAAAATAATCACTGTAACTATGATTATTATCAATGGATTAATTGAGATCATATAATGGCATATCAAATGGGTTATTCATAAATTGTTTTGCAGTTTCATTAGTAAATTTAGATGATTGAATACCATATTTCGAGAATTATCTGTGATCTGAACTTTATAAAACTCCATTGCCATGATCTTCACTAATAATTGATTTGGATTTTTAACTCTTTTTATCTTAAATTGTAGCATATTTAATTATTGATGGACTTAAATCTAAAATATATAATAATAAATGTTGCCTCTTTCAATTCTAGTCACATGTGATTATCTTTTCTCTTGATATCTCTTTTAATGTACCATAAAACTATCTTTAGGCGATTTTAATTATTATGCCTATTTTAATTCTTTTAGCACATAAGAACTAGCACTACTACCAACTTAAGGAACATATTAGACAGGACTCAAATTTTATACATATTAAGACATTTTATGATGTTCTTCTTCATCAGAATGTTCAGTATGTTATTACTCAAATTACATTCCTAAACTAGTAATAGTTTTTGGCCGTTTAAAAGTCTCAGAAGATAATAAAATCAAATGTCTAACATTAGAAACAATTTATTCAATCAAACTAGTATTTTTCATACATCTAAATTTTCTTGTGTGATTTCTCTATTTTAATACAATTATTTACTCTTTAAAATTATTATCTTTTATTTATCTCATCAAAATAAATGTAATCAATTAACATCTATCTTGATGGAATATAATGAACTTTCTTGCAATTGTCTATTTTATGATTTCCTTTGCATATTTAACAAGAAACTCCAATCAATTTATAATCCTAATTAAATTGTACTCTATCTAAACACATTTTAATTTTTTCAAGTTCAGTTATACTTTTTTTAACCTCCTTCCAAAACTATTCTGAATTAATTTCTAGTATCTTACAACAAGTTTCACTTTAAACACCAACTTCAGACAGTTGTTCTAAAAAGAAACCATATTAATTATATATTCCATTATCATTACAATCAATTGGAAATTTTCTATTCTCTCTTTGCTAATAGCATCTAACTTTTCCTGATAGAATAAAATATAAGTATTTATTTTCTTATTAAGGTTCAATTAGAATCTCATTTGGCTCCAAAATTCTTTCTTTTGTAGCATTCATCAAAATATTTGTGATTGAAATTTTACTTAAACATTTATCTAATAAGGGTAGTTTTCTTAAGATGTTTGAATATTATGCATTGAGTAAATTATTAGATAATGAATTAGGAAGTTTATCATAATCTATAAGATTCCTAGTTTTAAATCTTTATTGAATTTATTTGTTTGAAATTGATAAACTTTAATATTTGAGATCAAATGGTAATTGATGAATTATTTTAGAAAATTCAATTAGTCCTGAAATTAAATTGTTTTAGTTTCTATAAAGCTAATTAACTTAATCACTTATAATAGTGAATTAATACACAATGAAAAATAAAATTATAATTTTTATTGGATAAGTTAAGAAAGATTTATCATTTGTTAGAATAAGGATATTGATCAAACTACAATGATTTTAATAGAATTCATTTAAACTCAAATGATTTTTTGTGACTTATGTTACAACTATAAGGAATCCACAAATAATTTAAAATAGATGTATTTATGATATTCTTACAATAAAGAAATAAATTGGATATTGATTTAAACAAATAGAAATTGAAAGTAGCTGCTTGATAATCTAATAGAATCTAAAGAATGTGACTAAATGTATGATTTACAAAAAAATATATTGATAACTAAGATAATTGATGCGAATACTTAAAATCTATTAAAGTGCAAATAAATGGTATAAAAGTGGCCAGCGGTAAATAATCTAAAAATTAAGCAGTCTTTTAAATGTTCAAACTAAAGAGTATAAAATTTAAAAATATAAATGGGAGTTAAGTTTGTAACTAATATGTTAATTTGTAATCTGCATAAGCCACTCCATATAAGAGATGTGGAAATGAATATAAATAATAGATATACAATAAGAATTGTACTATAATGATAACTGGTTTTGCATTAAGTTAGATATCTTGTTAGTTGTTTTCTTAAGGATGGGTGTTATCACCTAAAAAAGATCCAAAGTTATTAAATTAATCATCATCTTTGCATGTACCAGGATGAGTAAAAATTTAACTCCAATGTACTGGTTCTTTGATGATAAAATCATTGATATTTAATGGTGGTTTCTTGTGTATTAGACTCTCAAATGCTTTATTGTCTGACTATTCATTTACACTTGATTCTTCATTTATTAGATTTAGTGGTGTTGTTCTTCCATCCATAGCTCCTGATGTACAAAGTGGTGATTTCTACACATTATGAGTACCTATTCTAATTTAATGGAAGTATTCATACTATGTTAAGAATCGATTGGAGTAAAAGAACTATTCAAATCACTTGGTCTTCTAACTTACATTACAGGCTAAGAATTTAATGAGTTTATTTGTTGCAATACTGGAACATTATTTGAAGTGTCATTCACAGATATTTCTGATTTTGTGTAATTCTTGCGATGATAAGAACTCATTAATATTTAATTATATTATTTTAAATTTACAGAATCAATCTATTTAGCTATTACATGTGAGAATTTTAATACAATTCTTCTTAAATTATTATATAAAATAAATAAGTTTCATCCATCTCGTTATTAAATTATTTAGATGGCTCAAATTTCTTTTTCAATAACTCATATATTCTCTATTCTTTATTAAAATTTGATCTATTAACTTACTCTATCAATAATTAGAATTTAAAATCCTCAATAAATTATAATTCTCAGATAATATATGATTATTTATATTTTATGAAGAATTAAAAAATTGAAATTGAGAGAGAATAAATAAATCTCATTTAGTAATATTTGAATTACTTACTGAATTATTTTAAATAATTAAGGATCTAGTTATTTATACTCAAATATGAACATTATTTTATGTATTATTATTAAAATGATAATATTGATAAATTATGTATTATTATTAAAATGATTAATAAGATGATAATAAACATAAATAATTAAATATTAGATAATTATAATCAATAATTAAACGAATTAATACTAAATATTGTTAATATATATATAAAGTGAATATAATAATATATTATTTGTAATTTTTAATAATAAATTGAATGGGTAATCAATAGCAAATGTTGAAGTTGACAAAGACTAAATAGTTTAAACGTAAATTGCAATTGATAAAATAAAAATAGCAAACTCTGTAATAGTGATAACAGGAGCATCAAGTGGAATAGGTCGTGAATTAGCATTACAATATGCAACAAGAGGAGTCAAGTATTAATATAATAGATTGATTTAGATTGATGTTAGCTGCAAGATCAGAAGAAGAGTTAAAGGAAGTTTGTGAATTATGCGAATAACTGGGATCAAGAGCTTATTATAAGATCACAGATGTATCTAAAGAAGAGGACTGCAAGTATTGAATAATTTAAATTTGAGAGATAGTTGATAGATGAGACAGTGAAAATATTCAATAGAATAGATATATTAGTGTTGAATGCAGGAGTAAATGCTCATTCATTTTTTGAAGAATTTAAAGATTTATCTGTTTTTAAGAAAATTATGGATATAAATTTCTATGGCTATGTTTATTGTACTAAGTAATAAAACGAAATAAATATATAGATATGCATTGCCACATATAAGAAAGAGTTCAGGTTAATTTGTTGTGATGTCTTCAATATCAGGTGAGATTGGATTACCTTATAGAGTACCATATTGCAGTTCAAAATTTGCAGTTACAGGATTTTTTGAAGCACTTCGAACAGAATTGGAGGATTTCAATGTTGCAATAACAATAGTATGTCCTCCAAGTGTACGTACACCTATGAGAGATCATGATTTATTAAAGAAACATTCTCCAAAAGATGAAAGTGAAGATAGAATATCAATATCAGAATGTGTTTCAATGATTTTAGATGCAGCAGATAGAAGAGCTCGTAAAGTATAAATAGAATTAGAAATTAGATCTTCTTCCCATTCAAAGCATATTTGAGTGTTTATGTAAGACCAATATTTCCAGATTTTGTGGATAAGAGATTAAAATAGAAGGCTAAGTTGTGAGAATAAAAACAATTGTCATTATATAATTATCATAGTCTTTTTTTACCACATGAACCACAATATTTATGATTGTTGGCAAATTTATTACCACAATTAGTACAGAAAATACTACATTATAATTTATTTCCACTATTCATACGAATACATATTTGTATATGTTTTTCATATGCTTTTTATTCAAAAGTCTTCTAACATGAAGTACATTTAACTATAGGTACAGAACGGGACAATATATTTTCAGATCTTTATTTAATTTTAGGTAGAAAAGATGGTTAACTTGAAGAGAGTTCTTAAATTAATGTTTCATCTGCTTCTTCTTCTTCATTTATTTATGCAATCACTTTATATTTATCTAGTGTTTTTATTCTATTTTAACATATATGTGTTTTAAGATTTCTAAATTTCTTATTACATTATTAACATGATAATAAGATTGATTATTTTGGGAGAGTTTAAGTTTTTTATTTCTTGGATTTCTTAACAAAAGGATGTTCTTATGTACAACTACGTAAGTGTAATAATAAACGACCCTCAAAGAATTAACGTTTACAATAAGGACATTATTCTTTTGGTATCATTTCTATCTAAATATCTAAAGGTGTAAATGGTCTCTCAATCTATTCATCTAATTATTCTTTATTAAAAGAATTATTTAATGCTTATATTGTTGATTTTGATATTGCATCTTCATCAAATAATTCATTATTCTCATTATCAAAAGCAATTGTTAATTTGTTCATTAATTTATATATGCTAATCAAAAAATTAACTAAAGCTATTGCTAAATATCAATTCTCCAAATAAATTCTTGATTTTGCTAAACCTAATCCTACAAAATCATAATTTATTTAACATAATGTCAATTGTATGGTATTACATCCAATCTTTTATCCAAATAAAGGTCCAGAATTAGAATTATATATGGCTGAAGAAGCTATTGGTTTATCAAAATCATTAAATTGGACACTTGAATAAGGACCTTTTTGGAAAGATGAATACACTAAAGATATTAGAAAAAGTTAAGGAAAAATTAATTAAGATGATTAAGATATTTAAGTTGAACAATTATCAAATTTAGATGAAGATGATCTAGGTCATGAATGGAGAAATAAAATTATTAGAAATTCTATTGCTAAATCATCTCTTGTTAAAGTTCCTCGTATTCATTCTATTACTTTTTTCACTAAAGGAAAACTTGCTATGTTAGGATAACATATCCAATCCAAAAAAATTAATGCAGTCTTTATAAATCATGAATTAACACCATTATAAACTAGAAACTTAGAAAAATTATGGACTTAATATTCTAAAGGAGAAATAACATCTACCAATATTAAAGAAGATATATAAGAGTCTAATGAAGAAAATAATGAAAATTATGAAAATATTTTAAATTATGATGATTAATCAGATAATGATAATGATTTTGAAGGTCTCTCTGTCAAAGTTTTTGATAGATTTACTATGATTTTATAAATCTTTGCTAAAAGATCAACATAAGGAGTTTCTAAATTATAAATTGAATTATCCTTTCTTAAATTTGCTAAAACTAAATTAGTAAGGAGTGGAAGTGCTTTTGTATCATTATCATCAATCTTTAAAGGTGATTTAATGATGGCTAAAGAAGTTTATGTTGAAGTTGTATCAGCAAAATAAAGAAGAGCTCTTGGTAAAATGAGTGGATCAGGTGAAAGTGAACTTTAATTATAAAGAAGACTAATAGATGATAGAATTGCAAAAGTTAAAAAACTTATTGAAGAAGAAAGTATTTAAAGAACTAAAATTAAAAGAAAGAAACTCATACATACTGTTCCTAGAATTGCATTAATTGGATATACTAATGCTGGTAAGTCATAATTATTAAATTGTATATTATAAAAAGATGTAGTTTAAAGTAGAGATTTACTATTTTAAACACTAGATACAACATCAAAATAAATAAGGTTAGCTTCTGGATAAAAAGCATTAATGCTAGATACTATTGGTTTCATTACTGATCTTCCTCATGATTTGGTAGAATCTTTTAAGTCTACTCTTGAAGAAGTTGAAGATGCTGACATAGTTTTACATATTAGAGATATTTCTCATCCTTGCACAGAACAATAAAAATAAGTTGTTTTGAGTGTTCTTAAAGAGTTGGGTTTTAATTAAGATTTTTATAGTAAAAAAATGGTATTTCTTGTTTTTAATTTAGATTGAAGTATGGAATAAAATTGATTTAATGAATTACCCTATCGATTATGAATCAATTGAATCACAAGATTACCCCATCGTGCCTATAAGCGCATTGATGAATATTAATATCAAAAAATTGCTCTAAATTATGGAAGAAAAATCTAATTAAATTATGAATAAGAAATAGTACAGAATTAGATATAATATTGATTAACATTTTGAAAGGCTAAAATGGTTTTATGACAATGGAAATATTTCAGGAGTTAAAAATGAATAGTAAATACCTCCTGTGAAGAGAGGAGATCCAACTATTATAGAGTATGATGTGATCATTGATGAAATCACTTACAACAGATATATAGCCACCTTTTAACCTGAAATGAGAATCAAGAAAAATAAAGGCATGCCTCCATCAGATTGGAAATGATTTGTTTATAATTTTTATTAAGAGTCTTCTTAAATTAAATACTTGAAAAATATATTTAATATTTTATTTCAAGCCTTTGTTAAAATATATCATCTAGCTTAGAGGTAGAGCATTACTCCCATAAAGTAAAGATCCGAGTTCAAGTCTACGGGATGATATTTTTTTATAACCTTTATAATCATTATATATAAAACTTTATTATAAGGCTAATTTCTTATTAAAAAAGTAGATAGGCTTAGAAGTATTATCTATAAAATGTTAAAGGTTAATAAATTTTTATTATTTTTATCACGTAATAGGCATTTTTAAGAGCTTGCTTTTTGTTGTATCCATTTTATTTCAGATCAAATTTAATTTGAGAAATTAAAGTTTTTATTAATTAATTTATTCCTTGAAAAAAGATTTTATAACTTTCTTTAACATATTGCTTTGAAATTATGTTTTATTATTTAAATTATTTATTCAATATATATTATCATAATTATATAAACATAGCTGCAAGCTACATTCACAGTTTAGTTTTGAAAAAATTAATTTTTGTGTTTAATTTACTGTCCATAATATTATTTACAGATTTTCTAAATAATATAGCCATATTAATTATAATTAATAAGATTCATTTATAAATATATAAATATAAATATTTTAGAGATCGTAAAATTTTGAAATTAAACATTTTATATATATAATATTCACCTTAGCTCAGCCAATACAGTCAAAAAGCATAAAATTGGAAGAAGAATCGCCAAAATTAATATTAAGTTAAATTACTACATCTTTGGTTCAAAAGTTATTTATTTATCTTATACCAACTTTTTCTGATTTCTTAAGAACTCTGCAATTGTTTGAATTGATTTCTGTTATTAATCAGCCTGTTTATCATTATCAATAAAAAAATTCTTCAAGTTTTCCCTTCTCTAAAGAAAAACTTATTTAATTTAATTGGCAGCACTTGAATAATTTTTATATTTAGAAGTAACTGCAATTTCTTGAGGATTACAAGAATATTTATATAATTGATCATAATCTCTTTATCTTTTGTGAAATTCTTCCTTAGTTTCAGTATAAATGTGTTGATCTGTGAAAGTTTAACATTTTTGTTTGTTTAATAATTTTGCTATTGAATGTTTATTGTAGTAATTGGAATTATGCATGCAATCTGATTTCATATGTATAAAAGTATTTTTATAAAATAATTAAGGAAAATGAATTGAAATGAATCGATTAAAGATCAATAAGTTTAGATTGTGGAAATACTGGAATTGGATTTTGTAAGATTAGAAAGATGGAAGGAAAATTTAAAGAATGTTGATCAATTCGATTATAGTGAATATTTAAAATTAAAATTAATACAAGAATTTCTAAGAATTTTTTTTGAGAATGTAATAATAATAAATAAAAATAGAAAGAATGAAATTTTTGTTTGAACGGTATTTTTATAAATTTGTTCATTCGTTCCCAATAGTTTGCAACATTTCGATGATTTCGTCAATTGCAACATCATTGAGTTTTTGAACTTTAATCTTTTTGCTTTTAATTTCAATAGCGTTTTCGTAGGGTGTGTTACCCCATCGATCTCTTTCGCTAAAGTTAAACTTGGCAGTGAATCTCAAAAATCGGATAATTTTTGAATTCATAGCCATAACAGCAAGATGGCCGATATTTCTATTATCGACATTAACAAATTCATTAAGATTTTTAATTCCTCCATGATATAAAAGTTCGAGGATTTAAAGATCTCCTTTAAGTCCAGCAGTCAGTATTAAATCAACCATAATATGATGAGGTGCTTCAATGGTACCTCCATTTTATTAAAAGAAAAGAATTAATTCTTTATCTCTTGTAATAAGAATATCATACATAGGTGTATAACCAAGTTAATCTATAGGATTAATATTAACATGAACTTCTTCAATTAGATATTTAATAATTTCTATTTATTTTGTAGCAGCAGCAAGATGTAAAATAGTTCTACCATCAAAATCTGGAATATTGAGATCCCCTTCATTTTTTCTAAGATCTTTGATTAAATCTAATTATCCAGTTGTAGCTAGAAAGCATCCTAAATTAGGTATGATATATTTATTCATAATATCCATATTTTAGCTAATTTATTCATCTCCTGAAGTTTTTTGTAAGGTTTCTAAGATAGTTTAGATAAAATGTTGTTTTTATCCTTCAAATTTCTCAAATTACCTAACAGATTCAGTTTCTCCTTATAAATTTTATGGAAATTTTTCAATAATTTCTTAATTATTATATCCTTTTCCAAGTAGATATCCAATTTTAGCTAAGGCACTTTCAGGAGTGATATCATATTGAACAATAATGCCATTCATAATTTTTTTAAAGTTTTTGATTGGTTATCCTTTAATACATTAAGATATTTGAATTAAGATTATACCTTATTAAGATTATGCATGTAACAAGGCGTTATAAAATTCTTAACTATGAGGCATTTCACCAAAATGATAACATTCTAAAATACAACATCTTAAATTAGGAGTGTTAAATATATGTTTAATATGTTCAACAGTTGTAAAAGGAGTAATTTTAACAATGATAACATCTGTAACGAATTAAGGTGATAATTCTAAAGTGCTTTCTTCATTACTAAACATTTGTTCTCCTCTTCTTAACACTAAATGCCATTTAATATCAATGTTGATTCCAAATTCAACTAAATTAGGAAAGTTTGGACTTTCAACACAATCAAGTGAATCACATTTTAATTATCTACATCTATTAGCTCTATAAGCTTTATGATCCATAACTATCAACACTTCTGGGATAAGAAAATGTCCAGCTAAGATCAATGAATCTAAGATGTTTTGGAATGCATCATTTCTCATAAATGACAAAGGAATCAAAGAACCTGTGATAACAACAGTTTTTTATAGGTTTTCAAGCATAAAGGACAAGTTTGTACCTAGATAAGTTATAGTTGCAATTCCACTTAGAATTACAAATGCACTAAACTTTTCATAATTTTCCTTTATTATTTCTGCTATGTGTCTTATATCAGAGTAAGACTATAGATAATAAGTTGATTTTTACAGTTTATCTTGAGTTTGTAATTTAGTCAAGCTCCATTACTTTATAAACTGTTCTTCTTCCATATTCAGAAACGGGTGTGGTAAGACAACCATCTTAGTTATGATACTATTAAATGATTTAAAATAGTACTTATGTGTATTCTAGATCACATAGAAAAGATATATGTTTCATTCTTTATTCTAATCTTCCTTTAACAACAGTCATATGATTTTCATTAAGTTCTCCTTCAGCTGCTGTTGCTCCAGAAGCATAGAGTAATAATACTTTACGATCATTAAGAACCTATAGATTTTGGTTTGCTCCACTTCCTCCTGTTATTTAAGATAGAGTTGAATCTCTTCTAGATTCCCTTCTTCGAAATATTGGAGATTCAGTGTCTGAACTCATTTTAATATTTAATGAAGAAAAAGGCTCTTACCAGAAAAAGAATGAATTATGAAGATGCATTGAAAGTGGCAGCTAAAGAAGAAGTAAATAATATTTCTATAAATAAAGGTGGCCTTTTTTGGATAATGTTCAAAATTTAAAGAAAGACCACATGATCCAGCTCCTATTGATAGAGCTATACATTTCCTCTTTTTGAAAGAGAATGTAAGTTACTTCATTCCTTCACAACTTAGAATGTAGATAGAAAGACAGCTTTACAATTTGGAATGCGAAGACTTTGCAAAATTGATAGTACTAGACAATATGATGGTCCAGCTGATCATAGAATCATGAAAACAAATAAATTACTCTCTGGAGCTATTAACGGTTGGTATAATGGAGCAGCAGAGGCTAAGTTTGATTTAGGTTCTGGTTTCACTACTGATATTGTAAATAAGCAAGACAATAGCTTTAATTTAAATAATAATCATCCTATCGATCTTAGAGTTTAAACTTCAGAAAGAGATAAAATTGCTATGCAAAGGTTTCAATTCTCCAAACTTAATTCACAGAGACTAACGTAAGAATTATGTAAATTAAAGGAGGAAACTCAATAAAAAAATAATCAACCAAAATTATATGTAGAAGTGGCTGGATAAAAATTATTTCATATTCTCGATTCAGATAACTATAAACCTACTCTTTTATAAGAATTCAAAGCTTTCTCCACTATTGAAGATATTGCTCGTTTACATGAAGTCAAATCACTTGATAAAATTGATTCAACGAGCAATCTTCAAGAATCTAGTACTTCAAGATTGAGACAAAGAGCAATGACTAATTTATAAGATTATAAATAGATGTCAATGACTAATTTATAAGATTATAAACACATGTTTCTCTAAAAAAAGAGGTTATCAGCATAACCAGAAGAAGAGTCTTAAAAGATATACAAAAAACTATTAAAATAATTAAGATCAGACGAATAATTTCTTATTGTTCCTTCAAAACCTAAAATAAATATGTAAAGCAATCATGCAAATACCTCTAGAAGAAATTCTTAATAGTCTTTCTTCTTTAATTTAACAAATAAATAAACAGTTCCATCTAACACTAGTGTTAGTAATTCATAATAAAATTTTGAACACAATTCTAAAAAACCTTTCACTCAAAGAACTTCATAATAAGATAAAATCACTGGCTGCTTTGAACAAAAAGTTGAAAAATTTGTTAAATAAAAACTTCTGATTCAAAATTCTAAGTCATTATCTCCTGAAATAGATTGCACAAATTTATAATAAAAACAAGATGTAAATTTTGATAATTTAAATTAGTTATTTAAATAATTAAAACTAAAAGAAATTCAAAGAATATAGAAAGTAAGAATTAATTCTTAGAGATGAATATTAAGTTATCATTAATTAATCTTGAATTTTATTGGTAATAATCTTAATGAAGTTTCTGCTGTAGAATCCATCAAAGAGGGTTATGTTTGATTTCTCTGATGAGATAAATTTCTGTCATCAAAGATTTTAAGCTACAATTATAAACTGAATTCTACCTGACTTTCTTTTTTGATATTTAATGAATGGCTTTCATATCTACGTAATTTTTACTTTAATCTTTTAAGTTCTAATTCTTTTGTTGAACTCGTAATTTAACTAGCTCTCAACATATCTCGTAAAATAGTATTTTCTTGTTTTAGATTATTGTTGTCTCTCTTCATTTAGAAATAATGTTAGAATTAAACATTTGCTATCATTTCTTACAATTATTTAAGTTCATCTTAAAGTACTGCAATCTATAGAATGTGAACATTTTTACTTCTTTTTAGTTATCCAAATTAATTTACTTTAATTCCTTCTCTTGATTCTATTTCTCATGCTCCTCTTGATATTTAAGGGTATCAATTTGAGATAGCATTTCTTAACGAGTTCTACTTTTAAGGTACATTTTTTGTTTAATTACTTATTAATATCATCATAATCATCTTCTGCCCTGAGAAGAAGCTGAACGTACAGATGATCTAACAGAGGGTACTCCAACAGATGATGGTTATTTACTAGGAACAGTTACATTTTTCTCTTAAAAGACTGCATCTATAATTGCCTGCATTTCTGGAAACTCTTAGACTAAATTACTAAAGTAATTGATAGAATGTAAAATATTTACAAAATGCAAGTCTTTAATGTTTTATTTAAATTATTCTGAATATCTAATTCTAATGCACTAATATGAGCATTTGATTCATCAAGAACAATTCTTTTTTATTATACTTTTGCTAATTTTTAATTCTTAATATTCTCTGCTCTTGTAATTTTATCTGATTAATCTTATAATTCTTTTTCTATTTTTTATAATTACATCTCCACCTCCCTCTCTTAATTATCTAATATTTCAATCTATATAAAAATAAAGATATATACTCTATTCTAAATTTCAGTTAATCTTCTCATATCTTCATCTATTTCTTATTATAATCTTTATAATTCCTTTTTCTTTTTAAATAGATTCTCAGAAGCTGCTCTACATTATTCTTCCAATCCATCTCTATGTGATACTTCTTTCTAAGAAATACCCTTATTCAAAAAACTATCTCTATATTTACTATTTCTATTCTTTAAATGAGATAATGTATTATCTAAAGCTTTCAATTCCTAATCTCTCTTAATGATTTCAGCATTCAATTCATCACCCTTTCTCTACAATTCTTCTCTTTCTTATGAAGCCTTAATAATATAATAAGCTTATGAATGTTCTTCAATATTTTAAGTATCTTATTCTCCATTTGATGATTTATTTTTCTAAACTAAAGATTCATATTTAATTCTTAAATTCTTCACTCTATTTTATCTCTCAGCCAATTCAACTGCTATTTTATGTCTCTCCTCTTCAGCTGCCTTATGTTCAGCCACTAATACATCTTTGTGTACTTAAATCTCTTATTCTCTCTCTTACATTGCCATTTCTAATTGATATTTACGATTCTCTAAATTAAATACTTTATCAACAGCAGTTGTCACTACTTTTTAAATTTTCTATATTTCCAATTTCATAAAATCATGTTAAACCAATACTTCCTCTTTTGACTTTACTATCTTACTTAAATCTTAATATGTCATATCATTCTCCAAAGTTAATTCATCTATTGCTTACTTCAATTTTGTCTATGATGCTTTAGTACCTGTCAATTACCTATCTGTTCCTCTTAAATCATCATCTAATCTTTTCAAACTCAATAACAATGTTTTAAATTCTTTCTTTTATAAATTCACCTTCTCTTCTATCTCTTTTATTTCATTTTCCAAATCCTTCTTCTCTTCTAAAGTACGTTCTCCTTTTGCTCTTGCTACTCTCCTTTCCATTAATTGTATCTAATATTCTGCATTATACAATAATTCTTATTATCTTTAAAATTCTTAGATCAATTTATTTATATGAGCTTAGTAATTACGACAAGCACTCACATTTGCTTAAATTTCTCCATATAGATTTGCTTCATTTTCTCTCAACTTAAATAAATCTTAAGTAGCTTTGAATAAAACTTCTTTTTGTAACTTAATTTCTTTATCTAAATCAATTCTTGATTTTTCTAAATTCTTATATCTATCTGATGCCATGCTTCTTTATTTTTCAAATTCCTAATGTTAAATATCTTCTAATTTCAATTTCTACTTCTCACTAGCATATTTTTTTTGAGCATTATTTAATCTCTATTTTTTAATCAAAAGTTCTTATGACATTTAAGCCAATCTATTTCTCTTATTAGATAAATCGGTAGCAAAAGCAGAGAGTTAATTTTTTTGTATTTCAACATCTGCCTTTAGATTATCAATAGCTAATTCAATGTCTTTATTAGATTATCTTTATTGAATAATAGTTCTTTCTAATTATTAATTTTAAACTTCAACTGATTTATTCTCTTATTTTTCATTCATCAATTATGATTTTCTATTTTCTAGATCTTATTAATTTGCTTTAATTTAAGCTTTGATATCTGCATATCTTTCTGATTCATCTCTAATAGCTTAATCTCTTCTTGCAATATTATCTGTTACTTCTTACCATTATTAAAATAATTTATGACGTTCATCATGTTATCTTCTAAATTCTTCAGCTGTTTTATCTAATTCAATTTAAGCAGTTTATGTTTCTGTAATTTCTCTATCTAATTCATTTTATCTTCTACTAACTTCGACTGTCAATTTTTCAATTTAGAGATTAAGTTCTTTAATTTTAGCTTCATCTCCTCTCTTATACTTCTCCATAGTTAAAGAGTCTTCTTCCTTTTATCTGGCAGCTAAAACCCACTATTCTAATTCTTCTTAATTCCAATTCATTTCAATCTTATATTTATCTAATCTTTCATTTCCTCTATAGATTGAATTCTAAACATCATTGAGTCTCTCTTATTACTCGATCATTCTAAAAATAACTATCAATACTATACATCTTTTATTATTTAGTCATTTCATTTTAAAGTCGACCAATTTATCGTTCTGTTATTTATTTCAAATGGTCTTCAGTTTCAATTTCTTTGTTTTTTGTGTCAATCTTACATATTATTCAATTCATACCAAAGCTTATGTGTGAAGTAATTCTTATTAAATGTTCTTTAAGTGTTCCGAAAGCACTTTTAACTTATCACTCTTTTCTTCAATCTTTGAGTTGATGTCACGAATTATGTTTCTCTTATATTTTATCTATTATTCAAATTACTCATATAAATACCTTCTCATTTAGTTCCTTATTTGCTTCATTGGCATACTCAGGAAAGTCATCATCTTCTTCCTCATTGAGAAGCTCTTAATTTTCATCATTCTCGTTATTGTTATCCATTGATTATTAATAATATATATTATTTTATATATTCTTCTCTCTGTAAGTATCATTTTTTTATTACACTTTTAAATTACATTCATCTCATTCTCTATATACTTACTATCATTAACTGTTCTAAAGAAACAACATTATTTTTATCAATCTTATCACTCATAAAGATAGACATTATAAATCAAATCATTAAATCTCAAACTTATATAAGAAAATTAAAATTCATAATTCATTGAAACACAAGAGAACATTAATTCAAAGAAAATTTACCACCTTTTTATAAACTATTTAAATTCAATTCATATAATTGTTAATCTAGCATTTTATTAAATTGATGTTAATGAGCTTTTTCCTTATCAAAAAAGTATAAAATGGATTAGCAAAATGCTTTATTATTAATATCAAATGTTAAACCAGAAGTAAACAAAATTAAAAGATTATTTTAAGACATAAGTGCATTATAATAAGATATCAATGAATTAAGATCCATAAAAGATAAGTTACTATAAACTATCAATCAGATCCAGGTGTCAATTCAAATAAAAAAATAAATTAGATAAAATAATTATAACTACTAATTTAACATTTCGAACAAATTTGATTAGAATAAGAATGAGGATTTCTTATAAACCAAAAATTATGATCAATCCCAAAGAAAATACTACAGATGATTAGTAGATGAAAAATGTAAAGTGATAATAGTTAAACCAAAAAATTATATGATCAATCAAAAAATAGATAGAGAGAAAAAAGATGCCACATAAAAATCTTAAAAAATTGAATAAGATTTAGGAAATAAAAATTTTTTTACTTAATAAATCAAATCAACAATTAGTAGTCTATTAAAATAGAAGAGAAATGAAAAGAGTAATCTATATATTATAGGATATCATTGGAAAATTTAACAATCAAAGTCTAGAAATAATTTAAAATTATGCAATTCATATATTTAAATGTAAGCATATTCGATTATATTGAATTAAATATAACAAATTAATGATCAAAATAAGAAATTACTAAAATAAATAGAGCTATTAGAAATTCTATTTAAATAAGAGACTAATATATAAGTTGAGAAGGAAAAAATGTAATGAGGTATAGGTACTACTCTCTTAACAAATTTAATAGGAAAAGAATAAATCAATTATTTTGAGAATGAATTGAGAAAACTAAAAGAATAAAATAGATTGTTATATAATAAAATAAAAGAGAAATTAGAATTATTTTTTGTTGATAATGAAAATCAAAATGGAAAGATTAAGAAAATTAATTATAAACTCAAATTGAAGAGGGTTCTCAAGATTTCAATAAAGTCAATAATCGAACTGTTTTATGGATAGATTCAATAGATAAGATTTTTTAATCAAACGCTGTTTGAATTTAAACTAAGTTTGGAATCTTATCATTTTATTTGAAGAGTTACTGGAATTGACAAAAAAAAAACAACAATATATAAATCTTCTCATAGACATCCAATTGATATATGAAAATGTTTTATAAATTTTTAATCATCCATTAACTTAAAAGATTGATACATATAAATCTGAAATGTAATCATGATTTATAAATGTTCAATTAAATTCTTAAATTTGATTCTTTAAAAAAAATAGGGGTATGAGTAAAAAAGAATGAGTAGTATTAAAAATAGAAAATAATAGGATAAAAATATTATTATTAATTAAGTAGAAGAAATAATGATAAAAAGATGAGACACAATAAATTGATGCTAAAAATGAGGCAGATGTTGAAATTAAATGATTAAATTTATTAAATTAATGATAAATATTTTGAATAGATAGAAGGAGAAGAAAGATATTACTGGTTTGGATTAATTAATACATATAAATAATTATTTTATTTGTTTGATCTAAATAAATATTTATGAGTAGCAAAGATAAAATTGCCAAATATAAAGTGAAAGTTAATGATGTTATCTAAAATATGGTATATGAGTTATTTAAAAAACAACCAGAAAATTATGTAACTTAAATTATTTAGGTTAGATTGATTGGATGATATAATATTTAGAAGTACGAAGAACAAAGCTTCATGTAAAAGGCAGTTAAAGTCAATAGATTGAATATCATATATCTTCAGAAGAAGAAAATGAAGATGATGTAGATTAATTAGAAAATGCTATAAAAAAAGATCAACAATTTCGTACATCTGTAAGCGCTGAAGTATATGGTCTTCACAATAAAAAAGAAGATTTTAAACCTAGAGTAATTGCTAAAAATTAAGATTAAAAAGAACGAATAGAAAATAAATTAAGTGGAGTATTTATGTTTTAAGCATTGGATTAAAATGAAAAAAATATAATTATAGATGCAATGGAAGAAAAGCACTTCAATCCTGGAGATTGGATAATAAATTAAGGAGATGATGGCAATGAATTATATGTTGTAGCTTAAGGTCAATTAGACTGTTACAGAAGATTCTCTAAAAATTAAGAACCTTAATTAATTAAATAATATTAAAGTGGAGATATGTTTGGTGAGTTGGCTCTTCTATACAATGCACCAAGAGCAGCCTCTATCTAATCCAATACTGATTCAATCCTTTTTGCACTTGATAGATCTACATTCAATGCTATTGTTAAAGAAGCTACTGTTAAAAGAAGAGAACATTATGAAGAAGTATTATCCAAAGTTGAAATACTTAAATCTATGGATTCTTATGAAAAAACTTAAATATGTGATGGTTTAAAAGAATAACATTTTAAACCTTAAGAATATATTCTTAAAGAAGGAGAAGAAGGACATAAATTCTATATTGTTGTTAAAGGAACTTTAATTGCATTCAAATAAAATGAAGAAGTTCTTAGATATAAAAGTGGCGATTATTTTGGTGAATTAGCTCTCATTAATAAAGTACCTAGACAAGCTACTATTTAAGCTGAGGTAATATTTAACTTATATTCTAGACTGATTCTATTGTTGTCTATTTAGATTATCAAGCATTCATAAGACTATTAGGACCCATTGAAAATATTTTAATCAGAAATTCAGATAACTACAAAAAGTTCATTAATTGAAAACATATTCAATCATAACATAAATTATTTTATCAATCAATTTCCATTTATTTTTATTTTATAATAATCCTCTATATATTTATTTTAAAATCTAATTTTTTATTCTTTAACCAGTGTTCACAAATATTCTCATCAATTAATATCTAATTTGAAAGCTAATTTAATTTTATGATTTCAATATTCATTATATTTATTTTCAGCTAAAATCAATTTTATTCATTCAATAATAAATACATTTTCAATTATATATATTTCATCAATATTATATCTGTATATTATTCTAATTCATTCATTTTTTTGTTGTTATGAGATTTTATGTAAATCATCAAAACTAAAATTAACATCTCGATTAAATTCAGTAAATTATTTTTAATATATGGTAAAAATTATTTTAATATAAATTTAACTAATAATCTATTTTTATATTATTTATATAAACAATATATATTATTCTAATATTATAATCCTTATAACTTTATAATGACATTATCATCAATAAAAATTCAATTCTTACTAATTGAAATAATATAATAATCTTTCTGCTTATTTATATATATTTAATATATATTACTTATTCAAATAATTTATACCAAATAATTAATAAATTTATTATAAATATTAAATCAAGGACTTGAATAAATGCTTTTCATAGATTTGACTTTTAATGGATCCATGGGAACTTATATATTCTCTTGAATAAAATCAATTTCTTCGTCAAATTATTAAAAAGAATTTTTTTTAATAGCAAACGTACCCTCGCTTTTAGTTTTAACAATAGATTCAGCTTTAGAATCTTATCTGCTTTTCTTATCCATAGATAATTATGATGATTATTATTATTCTTTTTTTGATTTTTATTGAACAATTTATAAAGAACTGCCTATTTTTTCATATCTTCTTAATAATAAAGATTCATTTAGATCAGATAATTTTAATTAAGGAGGTCTTGAAAATAAGGCAAAACTTAGATGCATAAGGATTTTGATAAATGTAATTATATAGTAAATAATAGTAATAATGTCAGTAGAAGTAAACATATTGGATACTCTGTTTTAATATAAAAAATCTTTTCTAAATTTTCTAAGGATGATTATCTGAATTAATATAGCAAAGTCAATAAATCCATGAATAGATTAAACAATTTACTTATAGTTCCATAAACTTCCTCTAATATATCTACCAGATTAAGGACTAAAATTTCTGAGTACTTGTTCAATATTTAGCATAAGATCTAATTGTACTTTGAGCATGCAAGATTAAAGGAAACTGGCAGAATCGCTATTAGGAGTATACAGAAATAGTATAAGAGATTTGAAACTAATGTAAATTTGAAAAATTGCCTTTAGGAATACAAAGCCTATCATAAAACTAAGAACAATAATGATATTATTCTTAAGTTTAATTAGATTATTCTATTCATTTTCTTTAATAAAATCTAAAATCTCGAAATTCGCACCTATTATAGTACATTCAAGAAAATAAGTAAACGAAATTATGAGTTACAAAAAACATAACAACAATTCATTCTTATGTACAAATTAGTATCTTTAAAATCTTATCATCTCTGTAGTTTAAATGCAATAATCTGGGGTTGCTTTTTATCTTATTTTTATGGCTAATATTAAACTCCCAAAAGCTTAAGCTATTACCATAAATATAAAAAAAGAAGTTTCTGCAAAAAAACCTATGTGAAGATCATTTTAAAAACATTGTTTTGATATAGTTCCACATTCAATCAAGTGATTATTAATTTTGATTCTTTTTTATAACACACCCATACCTAAAACTATTTTTATTATTTCTACTATTGAACACCCAATCATATAGAATTTTATTTTCATCTATGATTTTCTTGCATAACTATGTAAAGAACTACTATATCTGAAATCATAACTTAAACTTGATATTATATTAAGAGTTTTATTTATTAAATGCACTAAGAATTTCCCAAATTTACCCCATTTTACTTATTCAATTAAATTAGTCATAGAACCAATCTTTGATAACGAATTTAAATTCCTATTTTATAAATAGACTTTAAATCTCAATAACCAATATTTAAATAATCCATCATCAAATTAATTAGGCCTAATTCTAAATAATATATTTACTGACAGGCTTAATCCTAATTATAGCATACTTTAATAATGTTGTAATTTACAAAATTTTCATTTATTATGTTAATATACATATGCATTTTACTTAAACTACTCATGTATTTTGTACTATCTGAAAAATCTATTAACTCTAAATATGGAAATCGAAAATATTAGGATCCAAACCAAATAAAAAATTAATCACTTAATCTTGTCTTTGTAATTATCAAAGATTTTAGATAAAGGGGCACTTCTTTAGTTAAATTACACTCATTTGCAAAAAGTACATATTAATTAACAATTTATATAGCAAAAGCTTCTGTTACATTCTCCCAATTATTGTATATATAAAGTCTAGGATTCTTTTCAAGTAGCAAAGAAATGCCGGATACATATTCTTTAAACTGATTTCCATCTATTATTAATAACCTAAAATGTCTTAATGGTATTATATTTTCACTTGTCATATCCTTAAAATATTGTTCATCAATTTTATTACTAATTTCATAATTCTATTTATTACTTTGATAGATTTAGTTTTATTAAAACACTCTTATTTTAGAGTATTGGGTTAAAAATAAGTTTGAAACCCTTCCATGTTAGTTCATTTTATATTAATGATATTTCCTTTATATATTGATTAAATTCGACTAAATTTGCTAAAGGTTCACATTAATTATCTTTAATGTTACAATTATTAAGTGTCAAAGATTATATGTTTTCAAGCATTCTAAGTTATATTAAATGATTCAGCATGCAAATAATATTAGTTTTTTTTTCAGAGTTATAAAATAGGTCAATATTTTCTATTATTTTATTTTCAGAATTATTAGATAGATCAATATGTTACAAATATTTTAAGAAATTGTTGATAATTTGTTGATTTTTAATTTCTACTATTTCCCAAGGTATTTATAAATTCTATAATTTTAAATTTTAAATAGAGCTTTTCTGACCTCCAAGTTCATGCTCAAATTATTCAAAAATGTTAAAAGAAATTTCATTTTCAGAGAGATCAATATTTTTTATTGAAGAATGCTAGTGTAAACAAGGTATTAATTATAATATAGTATCATCATTCAATTTACAATTTTTAAGGTGAAGAGCTAAAAAAAATAATTTTTAATTTATACTTGATACACTTTAATTTGTTAATAATCCATCACATAACAATTAGAACTCATCATCTTTAATTGTATTTCCACTAAGATCTAGTTCTATCAATCTTGTAGATCTTCTTAACAATTTTGATACAAAAACAAAAAATTACCAACTGAGAGCAGATTTTGTTACACTAAAATATTTGAGATTTCGAAAACATTCCAAACAATCATTTAAACTATCCATGACCCTTTAATCTTTTTCTTTAAATGTTTAATAATCCAAAATTAAAACTATTAAATTCTTTATTAATTTAATTGAATTTAATAAATCTGCTAATTGATCCTAAAATAAACATGTATTCGATATTTCTAAAAATTTAATATTCCTATAATTATCTTATATTGTTGTTAATAAATTTTAAAAACTATCCTATCGAAATAATATTTTATTAATTGAAATTGATTCCACTTTAACATTTCCATATTACATTACATTATTCATAAACTCTATAGAATAATTATCTTATAACTCTAATTTTTTTATTGAATATGATTCAGATATAATCTTAGTTATAATATGTAAATCATCAGCTGTAAATTATTATTTTTACATTTTTATTTAAGGGAAATTACGACATGTTTTTAGATATTTAAGTCTTGCAGCTTATAGAGTTTAACCTTTAATTTAATTTTTGGAAATATCAATATATTATAAATAAGGACTGAATAGCAATTTAGGAAAATCAGAAATAATCTTTTTAGTTTCATAAATTAAATTGTTACTAATATTCAATTATTTTAAACTACGACATTTTGATAACCCAGGTATTAAATAGATTATCTTAGTTTTTAATTTGTTTGAAGATAAATCCAAATACATAATAGATTAATTTTTAGAGAATGCTTCATTTAAAGTTGTAAAGTTCTTTACTTTCATATCCCCTAGATCATTTCTTGCTAATAACAAAGTTTGAAGAGTTGAAGTATGGGAGAGAAAAGTTGAAAGCGAATTAATTAGATCAGTTTAATTGATTTAGCAATTATTTAGATTTAAATATTCTATCCTATTGAATTACTTAGATAATGAATTAAGAATAGATTAAATCATACAGTTATTTCTAGAGAAATCAAGTTCTCGTAAATTTGTACACTTGATTTCAATTAATTCTTTTCTTCCACTAGGTATATCATTTTCATCTTATCTTAATTTTGATAATACTAATGTTCTTAATTTGCACTCTTTCATCATTGAAATTAATGCATAAACTAAATCATATCGCAAATAATTAAAAGATAAATCTAAATATTACAAACTCAACAATTCGTGATTAAATAAATAAACTAATATGCCTTCTCCACATATATAATTATCTGCAACAGAGAGAGTTAATAATTTTTAATTTTCTATTAAAGCATATATCAAAGATATAAACCCTGAAGTTCTAATGTCATTATTATTTAAATTTAATTCCATCCACATTACCTTCTTAGAACTTATAACTTAAGATATTTAATAGGCTCCTTTAGTCTTAATAGAATTGTAGGATAAATTTAAAGAGAGTACATTTAAAAAGAAATTTGTTGGTATTTCTTCAAATCTATTATTTCTTAAATCTACTCTTTTAATTTTCTTATTTAAGACTTCTTTATCTGAAAATTCTGATAATTTATTGTGGGATAAAATAATTTCTTCAATGTTTAGTTTCAACAAAATTATTTCTAATGATTCTATACAATCTTATGTCAATTAATTATATTCTAAATTTAATGATTTTATGTTTATTTATCTAACTGATATATATTTTACATCTTTTAACAGTTCCAGACCTGAATTCCCTATCTAATTCCATGAAATATCCAAATAGTCTAAGCACTTATTACCAGTATAATTAATTATTGCACTCCTTAATGCAGAAATGCTTTCTGATTCTGAATAATTAAAATTTACATAAGAGATTAAAAAACGTCTGAAATAAAAATACAAAAGTTACTTAAGTGATTTCAAATGCTTTAGATTTTATAATATAGGTGATAGCCAACTGTGAATATTACAAAAACTTAAATTTATTTCATATAATGGATTCTTGCCTTTTAAAACATATTTACAAAAGTCTTCAACTGATGTTACTGTAAAACCCTTGTTATTTGAGAGATTTAAATGTGTCAAACCTGTATGATCTATCATCTAAATCAAGGTTAAATTTATTACTGATTTAAATATACAGCTCAATGAAAAAGAATTCAAATTACATCCAGCCAATTGCAATACTTGAATATTTGTATTCTTCTATACTAAATTTGCTAATTCAATTGCAAAATAGATATTAATATTGCATCTTGATAAATTTACTTCACTATTCTTTAAAACTTTATTTACCATATTTTATTGTTGCAAGCCAATTCAGTGCAGAGTTCAGAAAAACATGATAGAGCTCCAAGATTGATATTCAACGAAAATTCACTAATTTAATTTTCATTCTGTTTATCTTTCTTTTCTTCCTTTCTTTACATCTTATATACTATCTCCCATAATTTTGAGATCAAATGTTTTCTTTTCATGTCTTTTACCTGATTCTAATGCAATTCCTAACTTACGCATCCTTGCATAGGAAATTAATAAGATATTTGGCTCATTTTTAAAACAATTATAATGAAAATTAAAATAGTTCATAAATTTATATCATCTTCAGTTATTCATTCTTTAATGAAGGTCTAGACTTATTTTAAAATTTCTATTTTGAGTTCTAAACTCTTTTTTGTTGAAGCTTTATTCAAAAAATTATATTGATATTATAATATATACCCATCTAATTGTGATACTATTTGTTATAATTATTTAGCTTTGTTCTCACAAAAAATAGATACAACTATTGTGATTTTTCTTAGAATTTTCTTTATTTTATCATTTCCGATATATCTAAAACAAATAAAAAATTATCTTGGTTTGACATCCTTTCTCTGATAAGTTCAAGTATTTATACAATTTTTTTGCAAATAAAACCAATTCAAAAGAATTATAATTAAGGTCCTAATTTTTTTTCATAAAAGTTTTCAAATTTTCTTCATTGAAAATTATCAAATGGCATGTTGATGTAAAATTATAATTCAAGACATCTTGTACTTTCTAAAAATTGATAAATTTTAACAAATCACTTTTTTTTATTGCTAAAGTTTAATATTTATTTAAATCCAAATATGAAAACAAAATGTATGAATTAGACTAGATATTTATTGTTTTCATAAAAAATGATTGAGAACAAAACGAAATATAGAATTATTAGATTCCCCTTTAATTTTCAAGAAATAAGTTGCGATGAAAAAACAAAACAAAAAATAATTTAAAAAAATGAAATAATAGATTTTGGAATTGTTATTAACTTACATCTAACAAAAAATAATTAAGTTAAAACATAATAAATAATTTCAATAATTTAAAATTATATTATAGTATAATCTTCGGATTTACCCAATTATTTATCAAAGTATAAAATTTCTGAAATTAATATATATTTTTAATTTATTAATTGAGAAAAGCATATATTGCTATATATTTTATCTAAATAATTATAATTCTTTGATATTAAAAATTATGTTGCAATCAATCAGAGGAATGTAATAATAATTTATAGATAAAATAGTAAGGTATTAAAAATTAGTATAGAACTTTCAACGTTTATAATTTAAAAATAATTAATAAAATTTATCATTTTATAATTAAAATAAATAAGCATATTTAATCTGATTAGAGGCTAAAACATGTATTTAGATAATAGATCTCTTTGATATGATGTTGAAATGAAAGTATTTAAATAAATTTGGAGATGAGGAATAGAAATAGAAATTAGATAGAGGCTTTATTATTTACTATATAAATATATGACTTCATCATTTTAATACTAACTTAACTGCTTCTACAATATTATGTGTTTTAGGGAAACTAAGTTCTTCTAAATTGAATGCATAAGGTGTTGGTATATCTGCACCTGTAACTCTAACAACAGGTGCATCTAAGTGGAAAAATGCATTAGCTAGAAATATGATATGAATAATACTTTCATTAATAATACCACATATTTCTGCTCCAATTCCACATTGTCCCCATCCTTCTTCTACAGTAACAACTCTATGAGTTTTTTATAGACTTTGAATTATAGTATTTCGATCTAAAGGTTTCAAGGTTCTTAGATTAATAACTTCACATGAAATTCCTTCTCTTTCAAGTTCTGCAGCAGCTAACATTGAATATCTAAATTTAATAGATTATTTTACTTAACCATTTTTGAGAATGTTACAATAGTGACATCTTTACCTTCTCTCATAACTTTTGCTTTTCCAATAGGTATCAAATAATCTTTATCCATAACATTTTCAGGGACTTCAAAAGATTCATTATACATAATTTCGTTTTCAAGAAAAACAACAGGATTTGGATTTCTGACTGCTGCTTTTAAAAGACCTCTAGCATCATCACAATCATATGGAGATAATACAATTAATCCTGGTACTTAACTATACCATGCTGCAAAACATTATGAATGTTAAGCTGCTACTGATGCTGCTGCACTAAAATATTAATAAATTCATAATCATACCCATTAATTCCTCTAAATACTATAGATGTATTTAGACCACCAGCACTCATGTAATTTAATTTGGCTGATGAATTGATTACATGATCAATAGCTTACATTGCAAAATTGAATGTCATAAATTCAACTATTGGTTTAAGTCCATACCTAATAAAAAATGAGGTCAATTTTACATTGCTGCTCCTACACTCAAACCTGTAAATCCAGCCTCTGTTATTGGTGTATCCCAAATTCTACTCTTTCCAAAACGATCATATAAACCCTTAGATACTTTATAAGCACCTTAAAATTAACCCACTTCCTCTCCTAATTTATTGTTATTCCTTATTAATATACCTATCAAAAACACATTTGAATCTCTTTCAATCTCTTAACCCATTGCACTATTTATGGCTTCTCTTACTGTCATCTTAGCAAATCCACTTCTCAATTTATTAACAATTCTTAACATGAATTATTTATATTTATCTATAATTCAATTTATATAATCCAATATACAATTTATATTAAAAAAAAAAAATAATTTAGAAATCTATTTTCTTAATTGCTACTGATATTATATTTAAATACCCAATGTTTAACCAATATTTGATCAATTTATTTATAATTACTCTTCTCCTATCTAATGCTATTTAAATGTTAATCATTTAGATTTCCTCTAATATTGTATATTCCTATTTTGAAAAATTTCCTCTTTTTTTAAAACTTTCATTTTTCCTCTTTTTCTTTCATAATCTTCAAAAAACATCATTATCAATATTGTCTTATCATATATCAGATTAAAATTATTACGATAGTTCATTAATTCAAACTGTTTGATTGAGTGCCTTAAAATCAATGAATAAGAAAGTTCTTAAAATTTTTTGACTACTTTACATATACTACTAAGATATAGAATAAAGAATATATTAATGCTTAGTTTCTTGATACTTGTTGCTTTTTAATAAAGTTCTTTAAAGCTAAGCTTTTTTTTATCAATCTCCTTTCTATTATTTTTACAAAAACCATACAAATAGCTATAGTTCAGAATTTCTGAAAGTTATATACCTGTTTTCTTTGTAAAGAGTAAGGAAAGTGAAATTGATATTAAATACTATAATTATTAAGTATCATTTTGGACATAATACGAAATTTTCTGTAGATAAATTAATCATTTGACTTTAAAACAAAAATGTTCGTACATTCTTTCGAAAATAAAGCGACTGAACTCATTTTTTATTCAAAATAGAGGACTGATTATACTATCTCTTTGATCAAGAAAAAAATTCTAATATATAAAGAATAAAAGCAATATATTTAAAGTATAATTATACATCAAATTTCTGTTTTAACATCATTGGTATGCTCTATTTTATAAAATAAAGGAGGGGGTTAATAGCTATAAGGATAGTAAATAAAACTAATTTAGTTTATATCAATACTTTTGAGCAAGTTTGGGTAATTGCTTCTTAATTAATGTAGCTTAATCTAATTGTTTTTCAACAATTTTTTTGTTCAACTTTGGTCGTTTTTAGCGCTCTTTCTTTTTCCCAATTCTTCCTTAAGTTTTGTAAGTCTTTAAAATTGCTTTTGCTGTCGATAACTTAATTTCACTTGCTTAGGCAGCTAATTTGACTGAAACCCCTTCTTCTAAGACCTATTTTATAAGGAGATTCCTTTTCTCATCAGTTATAACACTATATTTCTTATGAGGCACTTCGGCTAAAAATAATACGTACTATGTTATTATTTTGTGATCTCAGGTTCAGTTTACATATTTCTGACACTTTGTACTTGCAAAGGTGGGTGAAAATATAAACTTTAACTTTTTGGCAACATCCCAGAATAATTAAACATGAAGATAATATTTACTTTTTTTGAAAAATAACCTTTTAATTGTTTTAATTAGTGATAAATAAAGATTCAAACTAAGTAGTTATATAAAAAAGACAAGCAAAGAAATGGCAACAAAACCATCATATTCAAATACTATAGAATATATGTTTTATGCTGTTCAAATTTTATAATCAAGTTTCGGCTACTAATAGTTTTAATAAAGTTGAAATTTAATAGCTATTTGACACACTTAATCTCTGTTTTAAATTCTACTGCACACTATCTAACATTGATTATTTAGTTTATAAAAACTTTCTAATACACATTTGTTAAGATCAGTTGTTTTTAACAATTAGAAATATATAAACCAATATATATGAGTCATTTGTAATTTATTAGATAAATTTACCAATATGAATTATAATACACAATATTATATCATTTAATATAAACATAAGACATATTTTATCTCAAAATGCTATCTAATGACTCATTTCTCATTATTTCGTTAAATATCTAATCATTTAATTTCTTTAAAATAAATCAGTCATAAATTTATAGTTATGAATTCAATTGAATAATTTAATTCAAATTAGTGTTAAGCAGGTTGTTTTCATTCATAATCATGCTTTCATCGATCTTCCTAAACTATTCAGAGGGTATTTAAATTAAAATGTTTAGAATAATATATTATATATTTAGCTATTGTTTTGAAGTTTGAAATAAAATTAAACAATTAAATTTATACATTATTTCATTAAATTGCAAAAAAATAATTACTTTTTTTTTTGATCAAACTTCTACTTTCTGATAAAGAAAAAAGAAGAACAAAATACTAATAATTCCTTTGCTTTTTATTAAAAATTCATCAGATAAAATCCTCTAAAAGTTCTACATTCAGAAAGGAAATTCTTATAGTTAATATTTTAATTTCCCTCTAAAAAACAAAATTTAAGAAGATTAGGTGGAATTTATATATAAAAGTATTATTTTTATTTATTATGTTTCATGATTGAAAACTGAAAATAAAAGTACATTTATTGGACTTTTAGAAACCTCTCATTATTTATGTCATTATATTAAATATTTGTTAGGAAAGAAGTAATAAGATATGAAAAATAATAAATCTGGAATATCGTTAAGTATGGCAGGATTACTCAAATATTGTCTAAAATTAAATCGAAGTTGTTGGAACTTATGCTCGAGTTTGTTAATATAATTATTATTAAATTTTGTAATCAAATAAATTCAATATATTTATAATAATATTTAACTATTAAGATTTGTATTATTTAACAAATCAAACTTGATATTAAGATATATACTTCTCTTATTGAGTAGATGAATTTAGAAATTAATTATGATTATTTTTTCCTAAGTTAATTGAGTCATATATTCTTTTATATAATGGAGATTTATTAATTCAACAATTTACCATCTATTATTAAAATCTCATATTTTTGATAGCTAAATTATTTTAAACAAAAGAATGATGACTCAGTTGCTTGAATCAATTTTAATTCAGATTGGATATTTTGAAGTATAAATAAACTTGTCATTTCTTCCAATATTTTTCACTATAGGCAAATTGTTTTCATTAATGTTTGTGATATACCCATAATACTAAGTGGTTGAGTTTTATAATGATAAACAATCATTGAGTGAAAATAGGTTTTACTCATTGTTATAATTTCAAATTGAACTAATAAACTAAGGGCTTGGGAATTAAGAAATACAACATTATTTCTCTTTGATATTTAATATTGTTATTTCAATAGTAATTGGAGTCACAATTATTTTCAACTACAATTAAAATGATAGAATAGATGAGTATGTAAAATAATAAAATATACGAACTATTTTAATAAGAGCCATATGTCTTATCAATACTTTTATAAATGTAACAGTTTTATAGCCTTTATTAACTATTGGTTTGTTTAACATAAAAAACTCAATAAAAAATCAATTTTACATCTGGATTATAAACGATATGCTATTTTTATTTTACATACATTTTACCTAAATTCTGCATTTTCTACTAACTGAAGGCACTTTAATTATAAAATGCCATTCCTATAAGAAGTTATAAGTATCATTTGTGTAATATATTGCATATCTATTAATTTTATTTTAGCCTTACATTTTTACATTTACTATACCAAATATCACAAAATACACATAATCAATAATGTATATATTAATAACACTCTTTGAAATACATTCTATATTCATTTCAAAAATATATTCATAATAAACTCAAATTTTTCTTGTAATAATTATTCATTCATGTGGAATATTTATTTCTCTATGTACTTTATTAAATATTGATAAACCTTTTATATATGTACTATTGCTTAGTCCCTTTTTAACATATATCGGTGTGTTTACACATAATTAAAATTTGATTTAGATCTAAAATAAAGAACCATTTGAACTATCTTAATTGGATCTAAATAATTTAATTTGTAGAAAACTCTCAAATTAAAAGACTCCATTGAATTAAACTTGTATTTTAAACTCAATAAAATTAAGCAAACATTTATAAAAATGCTTAAATAACAAATGTTTCTGTCATAATTAACAACTGTTCACAACTGTTCCAGAATAACTTTTAATTTTACCTGACATTATTGAAGAAGATATTAAGTACAATTTGATAAAAAATTTAAAAAAATAAGTTCAATAATAACAACCTAAAGATATTTTTTATATTTTATGTCATATTTTGTTTGCTTAATAATATCATGGTGAAGTTTATGAAATTTACTCAAAAATTGAAAATAAGAGCATTATAGATAATTTAAATAGATTATAAAAGATTAAATGGAAAGTTTTCACTATGATTATAAAACAAAATCTTTATAATAGTTTTACTGCAAAAGTTGAAAATTATAGTAAAGAAAAGAATAATTTATCAATAAAAATTAATTAGTTTGTTCATTCGGAAAGTTTCAATTAAACTATAAAGGATGGGTTGATAAAGATTATTCAAAGAAAGTTAGATTTCTCACAAATAATATTAGATTAATAAAAGTAAAGTGATTTTTTATTTCTATATTATGATCTAATTTAACAAATAGAAAAATAAGAAAAATCTTTAAGAATGATATACGATAAATTTTCAAGTATATATCATTCATATTCAATTAGGTTAAAAAAATTAATCTTAACTTATGTTCTTTTATGGAGAAATTAAGTATGATTGGAAAAAAGCATTTGATTAATTGTAAATAAATGCTTTAGACAATAAATTATTAGATCAATCACATGATATCGATATTAATAGATTAACAAGCAAAATGTCATATGTTATATTCTAGTTTGAGGAAAGAAAATTAAAAATTAAATCATTCTCTAAAAGGGCTCCTTAAACTTTTGGATATAAAAATAAATCATTTGATAATATTGTTAATTCTGATATTTTAATTCCAAGAATAATTAGAGATTATCACAATAATTATATTGAATAATTTTTATGTGATGGAAAGGGAAGTTTCTTTAGACAAAAAGCATAGATCATTTGTTAATTGAAATCTGGATTGTTATAAAATCTTGATTTTTTTTATGATTTATACTTTGATATTCATTAGAGTTTTAGATTCATTGCATTTTTTTGTGTAATAGAATAAATTGAACCAACGATTTTAATAGATAAAAATAACAGAATTTAAGGAATTAATAAAGAACTATTTAAACAGTTAAATTTTAATCCAAAGACAATAGAAAACTTGTAAATAGAGAAAAGCTTCTATAATATTGCTGCAATAAATTTCATTCCTATCAACATTTTAAATAGTAATTTGAAAATTGCATCGTTTTAATTTAGTTTTCCAAAAGAATCATTTTTCCTTTAATTAGTTCAATAGAAAGTATCTTTATAGAAAATTGATACCAATTTAATTACTTATGAGATTAATTGTGAAATTTTTCATAGAGAAAACTATAAAATAATAAAATTTAAAAAAATCTAAGAAAATGGTTAATTCAGATAATAAGTATCAATGGATGTATAAAGTATAAATGATAAAATATTTGAAATCAACAATGAAGAATCTATCCTTTATCCATATGACTGTAATATGGTGTCTCCAAGAGGCTCAAATACTAATAATATCATTTTTGAAACATAAAGAAAGACAGATATTAAAATATTTAGTGAAACTGAAGATAAAAATTATTTGGTTAAGTAAAGTTAACATGAAATTATCCATGAATATAGTGATTCATAATTCACAGTATAAGATGATAAAACTATATAAATTTTAGGAAATATATATGAAAATGATATTAGAAATTAAGAAAATATAATAGCAGGGGGATCATAAGCATCTTCAATGGCTGGTTTAAGAAAATCAGTGTTTTACAGAAAATATTCATTAATAAATATTTTAAACGAATCTACAAATACAGGTCCTATTCTTTTAAAAATTATTGGATTATTATTGATTGCCTTGGCTTGTTAATCCATTTTTTTAATAATTGTAATTTTTTGTCTATACTTAGAATATTGTTTATTCCAAATAAGATTTTGATTCTCTTAATTATTATTATGAATCAATATAAATCAACCATTATTTTATTGAACCTATGCAAAAATTCTTTTTAGCTCGTTACATGCTCTAAGATTATTAAATATCTTCCTATTTAGGAGAACTTAATGATACTAAATTGAAATATTATAAAAGTTTTATTATGCCACTTTTAATTGATTCTTTTGATTAATTTAAATAAAATTTTTAGGATCATTTTTAGGATGAAAGTTTATCGGAATTTATTAAAGATAAATATGTTGTAATTAAATAATAAACATATCATTATTCTCCAATAAAATTACAAGAATATAATATGACGCTTTTTAATGCTTTTAGTATACTTTTAGATGCTTTTTATAAGTAATAATAAATCTATGTAAATTCATCTCCAACTAGTGGTACTAATCCTCATAATACCTATTAATATATAAATTATATTTTATTTGTGACAATATTTGATCAAATATCTGATTAAATGTATTAGGAATCTATATCATAGATTGATTTAATAGTTAAAAGATGGTTAACAGTATTAATTCCACTTTCAATTATCTATAGTTCAATCATGATCTTATTAACTTATTATCATAATCTTTACAATCAATTATTATAAAGATTTTTTGCATTAAACAATTTTGTAGAACAATCTGCAATTGAAAATGATACTACGAGGCAACTTTTTATTCTATAAACCTTAAAATAAGGATCAGAATTAATTCATAAATATAAATTTAATCTTATAGGAAAGGAGGAAATGTTAAGAAAAACTAAATAGAAGGAAAAAAAAAATGAAATAAACTATTAAAATGAATTTAGAAGAACAAAAAGCAGTGTTAAAATTCCTAAAATCCCTTTGTTAATTATGATTCTTTTTTTTTCAATTTAGTATTCACTTATTGTAGGACCATTAACTTATGTTGGAATTAAGTATATGAGAAAATTTCCTGATACAATGAATTTTTTTAAATCATTCTCTGATATTGGAGTATATATACCAGCTGCATTTTCTTAAAAAGAGATGCTTTATTATTTTTTTTATTTTTCATATTTCACAAAAGATGATAAAGTATTTTTTATAGAACAGATTTAAAAATCAGTTTAGAAGATTGATACTTTTTTGAATTTAAAGTTGGATGATATTAATTATTAATTCTCGTCTGAATTTTTGGACAATTATGAATATTAAGAAAAAAATAATCTCTGTATTTTATTAAATGGCACTAAATATTTTGATTTTGAGTATTTTTGTTATAATTCTTAAAATGGAATTCTGAAAATAGGATTAATTCCAACTTTGAATGGCTTCAGTAACCTTTTAAAGAATGAGTTAGATTTAGATTTCCCAACATCAAGGACTGTCGCTCCTTAAGAGGAATTAGAAGCAGTTTATTTATTTTCTGACATAATATCAATTATTACTCAATAGATGGCCTCTGATATTTAAGATTAAGCATTAAAAATTGAGTAAATATATAATGTAAAAATATATTTTAAAAAATAATAGGTTGTTAATGGAATTGCCTTGACATTTACATTTCTATTAATATTGATAGTGTATTTGAAAATATACTAGACATTGAAATTTAGACTACTTAGAACAAAAGCCATTTCATTAATGTATCCACTTTAAACAATATTTTTAAATGATCATTATGAGAGAGAACTACGTAGAATTGTAATATCTGAATAACTTATCTGAATTTGATCAATAAATTTACTTATAAAAATCTTTTTTTTTATCATAAATTCAATCATATAGAAAAGGATATTATAAAGTTAAAATTTAGATTTTATGATAATTAATTTGAAAGGAAATAAATATTTATTACAGCTTAAATTATTCTTATTTTTTTACAAATGGAATAATAAATGAAAATCAAAATTTCAGAGTGGAAATTAAGAAATATAAAATAACCAATATTAAAAAAGATTATGAGTTTATTAGATTAAATGACTTTAGAATAGTTCTTTAAACTGATTAAAATAGATGATTTTTGAAATATATATCAGAGAAAAAAAGAGACAGAAGAAAAAAGTTAATGTCTTATTATAAAGAAATAACAAATTTTAAATTCTAGAAAAAGTATAAAGAGAAAAGAAACTGAGTGAGTATATTTACAATTTTGAATTCGAAAAATAAATATGCAATTAAAACCTATGATTCGGCAGAAAAGAAGTATATAAAAATAGAATGATTAAAGTAAATGGAATGTTATATATTAGTCAGATAGGAATGAAGTCAGTTTTAAGATAGAAAAAATAAAATTAATTAAACTAGTTGTATGTATCTTGATATATGGATAGAAACGATATAAGTTAATTTGATAATAGTTTCAATAGAATTCAAGAAAATGAAGCATAATAAAAAAAATTGAAGAAAATTTTGTTTTGAACTTATTGTTAAAGTCTACAGATATAAGGAATTAAGAGATTATAGTGAATAAATAATTTTCATTTTTGTATGTTTATAGTTTAAGAATGAAAGATTTATTGAAGAATCTTTGAAAAGAATGGATTAAAATAAAAGCGGTAGAATTTTAAAAATAATTTGATCGATATTTTAAGCACTGATATTATCTCAATTAAGGATATCGATATCTTAGAGATGAGAAAGTAAGATGATAGTATAAAAAGGTATGGTAATTATTGAAATCTTTAGATTAATTATTAAGAATTGATGATACTTTTAATGGATAAATTTAATGAATAGTTAAAGCAATGAGTATTTGATTAAGTTATTAATAATTATAATGAATCGATAATTCTAGCAGAACTGTCCATTTAGAAAGCAGTACGCTGGATAATTTGATTTCTTAACAAAGTCTGATAATACTTTAGATATAGGGAAAGTAAAAGTAATTTAACAATCACCTTCATTTGCAGAATATGTCAATGGTTTGAAGGAAGGAAGTATAAAAAAGAATAAACGTCATCACACTGAAACTTTATAGAGATGTCCAATTCTTCCTAAGATTGATGCTGTAATTCCAGATCTTTAGACAATGAAATCACATTTCGTTTTAAGCCTCAATAAAAGCACAACTACTTCATAACATTCATATAGCTATATATAACATTCTCATCCAAATACTCCAAGATCAAGAATTGGAATTCCTACATCAATAACTCGAAGATCTTTACCACCATAAAAATAAGGAAAACTATCTCCAATAACATCTAAGAGTTCTTTTTGCATTAAATCTAATAGTGAAGAAGATGATGGAATATTTCTAACTAAAATTGGTGGTGAACAAGTCATTCAAGAAATATCTAAATTATTTCATTAACATTCTCAAATTCATCCTGTAATTTAAAGTAAATAATTACTATATATATCTAACAGAAATTGATGATCCATCAATGTATGAAGCCAAATTTGCAACATTTCTGGAGTACATCATGGGCAAACCAGTATTTTTTAACATTGAAGCTCTTAAATAAAAACATATCCCCTTAAAAATAGATCATGAATTATATAATTAATTTAAGAGCTACTTACTTGTAAATAATCTATTATAATAAGAAAGAGTAGCTTTATTCAAAGTAATAAAGGACCTCCTGAATTAATATTTGAATTCAGTGCACTTATTGAACAATACAAATACTGTATTATAACTTCAGAATAAACATTTGCCTAAATTTATAATCAAAGGACTGAGAATAACAAAGATGAAACACCTTAAAGCATTGTTCATTTAGCTGATCTAACATATTAAAAAATTTTAGAAGATTAAACTCTTTGTGAATACTTTGTTGGTATCTAAATGGATGAACAAGCAAAAAAATTAGGAACTATTTTACATTAAATGATGGGTTGGAATTGCAGTGTTGATCATGTTTTAAATTATTTAAGAAAATCTCATTAAAGTATGAATCTTACTAATGTACATTTCACTTTATTCAAATAACATTTAGTTGAAGCTATGAAAGAACTAGGATTAAAAGAAAGTTAAATTGAATTAATTACCAGAAGAATGGATGGTTATCGTAGTTGCATTGTTAATTAAGATTGTTTATTAGATTTCTATTTTTAATCACCTACTCTTTTTAAAGTGTAAGTGAAAAAATATGAAGTTTTATTATAAAGAGATCCTAGATTTAGAAATTTTCCAAATGTGTCTCCTCTATTAAGACATGCACATTTTTTATTAAAATTTATAACTCATTAACATTAACCACTCTTAACAAAAACAGATATCTAAACATTACATAAGAGTTGTGTTATTCAAAGTGAGTGGTTAGATGGTTTCAGAGATAACTTTTTTTTATTAATTAAAAATTATAATTTAGATAGATTGATACTATAGGATTATGCTGATTTATGGTTTTAATTGAGATTTATTGTTACAAATTAACGTAGTATTGAAAGTATTGTTGGACCATATGGATTAGATTAAGTGTAATACAAAGTTTAAATTAATCTATAAGATAATGAAATTTATAGTGATCATTTTAGAAATGCTGAATACTAACTCAAATCTCATGTTAGAAAAATCATTGGATTTATTTTTAGGAATTCTTCAATTTATAAAGCAAATGATTTAAGAGTTATTCATTATCCATTAAAAATTGGAGAATAAACTTTTAATTTGTTTGTATAATTAATCAAATAAGTTATGCAAGAAGAAAAATTGGGTGCTAATTTAATACTTCTTGCAGATTAGATTTGTTAGTATTATAGAAGTAGCATTTGCAATTTGTGATTTTATCTATTAATGTACTAATATGTATATATTATATATGTCTCATTATGCAAATGGGAAAACACCTCTTTGTCTAAGAATAGCCTCCAAAGCTGAAGCACTTTATCCCTTTTATCTCAAATATCCTGCTAGGATGACTGTACTATTCTTTTTGTTATAAACACCATTCTCATCTACCTTTAATTATTGATTCAAACTATACTTATCCGACATTGATTTATACACTGGAATAATCGCTGCTATTCAGGATCATATTAGTATATTGGCATTTTCTTGGTACATAAATGTCGACAACTTATTTCTCATCATTGATCATTCCTGCATTTTCTTGAATTCTGTGAGCCATAATATTAAAAAAAGATTTAAATTTTTTTATATATTTAATTAATTCGCAATGTCTTCATCTAAACACTACTCAAAGCAAAGCTTATATATCCACTTTATATTTAATTCCTCTTTTTCTTCAAAGAACCAAAATAACAGTCCTTTCCAGACAAAGCTAATTTTATTAAATATTAATATCAATAAAAATAATAAGGTAATTCAATCATTCTCTCCTATACATTGTTATTTTACTACAAAAGTCAAGACAGTTCGTCCAACCTTTTTATAATTAAGAGTATTACTTATACAGCTACCTTCTCTTGTTCAATTTGATATGGTTATATTAATTTTACTAGAGTTCCAAATTTACTGTTATTGTCAAAAATGATGAAATTACCATCCTAAAATTTAATATAAGCATGCAATCTAGATACTGAGATATCTGAGATCTATATATCACATTGATGTCCTCTTCCCTATATAATAAATCCCAACTATACTATTTTAATAGGCTCACTATTCTAAAATTGTATCACATACACAGCTTTTCCATACTTCTTTTCCTTCTTATGTCTTGATTGCATTATTAAATATGGTGTTGATGGACGTTATATTACATCCAAAGAAAGTTCTCGATCATCCATCTTTATTTTCAAAGGCAATAATGATTCACAAAGCTCACATTGTTACCTATATGCATTTATTAAATACTATTTCCATCTATATGATTATGCACTATTTAACTGTTTTATTTAACATCTGCTTTCAATCCATTATCTCATACAACTAAAATGAACGAATTCACAGCTTCCTTTACAGTTACATGGAGAAATAAAAGGATCTTCTATTGTTTAAGTGTCCATTAGACAAAATCGACAGATTGCTTAATTATTGGAGACATACGAAGCAGTTATTTCGAACCAATCCTGACTTTTTATTCGAGATTTACTTTTAGCATTTCATTTGTGGCTTAATTTACTAAGTTGTCTTTATCCTTTGTTTCTAATATCACATATTCCATTCTTCCCAATTTTATTATGTCTCCAGGCTCCATTTTATATCCCTATATTCATATTATAAACTATTCATACTTTCTATCCTCCTTAATTATTTTTTAAACTTCTAACTATTAAAAAATTTTCATTTTCATCATATCCACTCGGATTTATGAAAAACTTATTATCCTATTCTTTAACTGTTGTTAAATATTATTGAGACTCTGATTATTCATTTTCTGGACAATGAGTAGTGACTTCTTAACCTATTTATTATAATCATATAATATACCTAATCGATAAATCTTCCGCTCTTACATTATAACATACTTTTCAACCGTGAGAAGTTAAGTTTCATAATCAAAAAGCCCATGAGAATCTTTTTGCCAAGTCGCAGCCTTCATCTCAACACTAAATTAATTCAATAGCTTTACAATTATTGCATGTGAATTTATTTATTTTATATATCAATATTATACAATTTACTTTTTCTCTATAACAGAAATTTGTAATTAATTATTCATAATTTATATATTACGTTTTCATATCTTATAACAATCAGTTTATATATTTGCATATAAAATAAATGTAAAAACATTAATGATTGTGTCCCTACTTTTTAATAGAGATTCAAATTCATAATTAATTGATCAAATAATATAAAATCTATTGTACTTAATTTTGTTCTTTTAAAATAATATGATTGTTAAAATTAAATTTAATAAATACTTTAAAATTTGATCATTAATCTCTAATTTAATTAATGATACTTAAAATCAAAAAAATTTTATTAAATTTCATTTATGCTAATCAATAAACTTAATTTTGAAATAAAGGGTAATCAATTTTGATTCTTAATTATTTTATAAAAAAAATGCATACTGTTCTATACAATAATACTAATTTATAGAATATTTTAGCAACAACATATTAATATTAAATTAAATGAAAACTATCCTTTATACTATCTTACTTTTCACCTTAGTTCACTCATAATGCTATTTAAGAACTATCCAAACTTGCCTTTTAGATGAAAAATGCTAATTAGTTAAAGAATCATGCCAAGATCGCCCAAACAAATGTTAAGAAATTGATGCCACAAATCCTAATAATTGCAGTGGAATCTAATGTTATTATGATTTTAATTTAAAATCTTGTTAGGTAAAACTCATTATAAATGTTAAGCCTTATGAAGATGAATTTGAAATTAGATCAAGAAGAATTTTAGACCATAAAGACAATCGGGACAATGAAATATCAGAAAGTTAACATTAAGATTAGAATTAACATAATGATATCCCCAGTTAAAATGGAGGATTCCAGAATTAGCCATAAAACAACACTTAATAATTTCCTACTAAACCACAATAGAATTCAACTATATTAACAAATAGTACTTAAATTTATCCTCCAGAAACAGAATCAAATTAAAATGATCATTCAACAAATTCTACTTCCTAAAATATAACTAATTCAAACACAACAGTTTTTGAAGCGATTCCATTTAATTTCAATAAAGAGAAAATTCTCAATAGTAATTTGGAAGAAAAAGATTTAGTTATCAGTACAAGTTTCTCTTACAGATTGTTGACATGTTTTATTGTAGCTTATTTGTTAATTTGATTATATAAATTAAAATAATACATGCTATTTGTAATTTTTATAATTAGGATGATTAATGCTTCATGCATAGATAGGACATTAGAACAATGTCTAATTTTAAATTTTACTGACAAAGAGTAATGTCAGATTTCTTCTGGTTAATGTTCACCGAGATCAAAAATATGTTTTGAAATAGATGCTTCGTATCCTTTAAATTGTAAAACATCCTAATGTTACTATGACAAATTTTTAAATATATGCATGGTAATTTTCAATCATGATAGTAGGATGTTCAATAATCTCGAATTCTAGAAGAAATCGGACAAAGAGGAGGTGGAAATGGGGAAGGTGGAGGTAATATTGGAAGTAGAACAAGAGATAATGATAGAGAAGGCAATAATGATGAAAAATATGGTTCTGAAGATGATCATGAATCAGATCATGATGATGATGATGAAGAAGAAGATAAAAATTAAAAATATAATGATGAAAATTCCCATCAATAATAATAAAATTAATAGACATAATAATAACCTTAAAATCCATAATAGCCATCATCGCCATCATCGCCTTAGTAACCATAGTAACCGTAATAACCTTAATAACCATAATAACCATAATAACCATAATAACCATAGAACCCATAATAACCATAGAACCCATAATAACCTGAATAATCACAAGAATAATAATAATAAACCTAATCAACATAATAACCTTAAAATTCTGATCCTAATATTAATGGAAAGTAAATTTATAATTTTATAATAAGTTAAAATATCAATTAAGAGGGTAATGGATAAAACTCAAACAATTCTCAATAAGATGATAACGATTCGACTTAAGGTAAATTTATAATGTATTAATTAAGAAACTTAAATCATATAGAATGAGCTTGATGATAATTCAGAAAGTAATTTATTTAAAATATTGATTCTAGATATTAGTTTGAATAATATAAGGATTGAAAAATCTATTGAAGAGGATATAAGACATAAAATCTAAGAAGCTGAAAATGAAAAATCGTTAGAGTTAAAGAATAAAGGAAATGGTTTAATTTTATCATTTGCTTTAATGATAATTTGGATATGATCATTATTTAATTAAATGAATCACAGTCTCTATACAGTGCATCCCACTTACACTCCTATCAACCTAAGACTAGCAGAAGAGTATTTCAATACACTTCCTTCTGGTGATATCAGCAGACAATTCTTTGATGGTGTTCAATATAGAGCTGTAAAGGGATTATTTGCTTCTTATGCACTTAATAGATTCACATAGTATGGAAAATTAAACTCCCTATACAAGTTCTATCCTTATTAGAAGATAGTCAAAGAAACAGAGGAAGAATTATGTGAAGATTGGACTTCAAATATTAGTAATATCGAATTAAATATCTTTTTAGAACTTGCAGCGATTGTTACAGGAGCTTCATGGACTTTCCTTTATTAATATGCTAAAAGAGGATAAGTTTTGAGTATTTTGAGAGAATACGGATCAGTTTTTAAGACTCATAGATTATTAAGATAATATCTATATACTCTAGTCCTTCCTTTCGCAATTGCAAATGAGTATACATTTATTCATTATCATGATCACATTGAATAATTATGGTAAGTGCATGCAAATAGGTATTCCTTAAAATTTAGATCAATAGATTAAATAAGAAAGATTTATCCGATCCAGCTGGTACCTAATATCCAGAAGAATTAAGAGCACCAAGAAGAGATGTGTTTATCAATAAATGGCATTGATTTACACCATTATAAATCTAATAAACAATATTATTATTTAATAACTAAACAACTCAGATACATATCACTATCTTAAGTCTTATTTTTTTATATTTTCTTTCCCCTTTTTCGAAAATATTTTGTTTTTAGGTGTCACTAAAATTACCATTAAATCACATTGAATAATAACTCAAAATTAATTATCAAAAATTTTTAATCAAATCAACTCTAATAAGAGTCTATAAGTCATTCAAATTCATATCATTTAAATTAGAAAAAATTTGATCATTATTTATATAAAAATAAATCTTATATAACTCAATATTTTTTATCTATCATAAATTGAGTTGAAGATATTCGATGAAAAATAAGAGATAAGTAATTTAAAGAATGTTTATTCTTAATTTTTTATGATTAAGTTAATTGAATTGGTAGTATTAATAGAAATTAATTTAAAATTGCGAATTCACTATTATTCCTATTATTAACATAATTTATATTTACAATATTAACATGGACCTTGAAAATTAGAATTAGGCAGCCTTTTTGGATTCAAAAGATATGGTTGAAAAGTTAGAAAAACTCGAAATTACTTCAGAGGTAAATGAGTTTCAATATTAAAGAGTTTTGATAGTAAAATGGCTTGTATACAATATTTTTCATATATTCTAACATGGGATATTGTGAATGCGAGATTTTTCTTTTACAAATATTAAAGGCTTTTAGAGTCAGACCAATTAGGAATAGAGATGACAAAATTTTTGAAACTAGTTTTCGAAAATAAGCATTCAGAATTAATAAAAGGATGTGATAAATTATGTGAAATTTTGAATACCTAATAAGTGTATAAGAAATGGATAGAGGAATTAAAAAATAGAGTATAGGAACATTTGAAAGATTTAATTGAAAAAAATTTCTAATCTATTAGTGCAGTTCGTTTAAGTTCATTTGGGTAGGATTATAGAATATTAAAAGGATAAATCCTTAAGGAAAAGCATATGTGAAAGTTGAAGAGAAGTAATAAGCGAATACACCACTAAACATAGAGAAATTGAGTTAGATTGCGAGGTTGATTTAAAATATGGAGAATAAGTGAAATTATAATCTATTTAATACATAATTGTTATAGAAAATTCATATATATATATAAATCAAGAAAATGTAATAGAAAGAAATAGAAGAGACCTAAGAGGAAGTAAAAACCATTAAAGCTATAACTCCAAAAGTAGGAATTTTTTATTAATTACAAGGAAATAAAAAAGATAGTGAAACCTCAATTTGAAGCTAATCCAGAATTGTTTTATCCAACAAAAGTGTTCGATAAATTTGGTTTTACTAGATGCAAATGTCCTAAATGTGGGGCATATTTTTGGAGACATACAGATAAAAAGGTTACTTGTGGAGATTCTAAGTAGTTCATGTTTAAAAATTATATAGCTGTGAAGGAAAATATTCTTTTATAGGAGTAGGGACAGGAAAAGGGGCTAAAGGTCATAAAATCTCATATGCTGATGCTTGGAATGGATTTAAGAAATCGTTAACGAGTTCTAGAGTACCATGCACAGCAATAGACAGATATCCTGTAGTAGCAAGATGGAGAAATGATGTTGATTATGTTGCTGCCGGTATTTATTGTTTCCAACCATTTTGTGTTACAGGTGAGATGGATCCACCAGCTAACCCCTTAATATGTCCTTAATTTTGTGTAAGATTTAATGATTTAGATAATATTGGTTTAACAGGAAGACATTATTCAGGATTTATAATGCTTGGAATTTAGACATTCAATTATCCTGATAAATACGTATTCTTTAAAGAAGAATGTGTGGAATTCAATTATAGATGGTTGACAGAAGAACTAGAAATTAATCCAGATGATATAACGTTTATTGAGGATGTCTGGGCAGGAGGAGGAAATTTAGGTCCATCAGTAGAATATTTTGTAAATGGTTTAGAAGTTGGAAATATGGTGTTCATGTAATATAAATATTTTCATGATGGTTCTTATGAAGAATTACCAATTAAAATTATAGATACAGGAATAGGATTAGAACGCATACCATGGTTAATTAATGGATCTCCAACAAGCTATCATGATGTATTTGCTGGAGCATTTGCTTTTTTGTCTTAGAAGTTAGAAGTTTAATATTCAAATGAAGTTTGGAAAGCATTTGGACCTTATAGTTGCTTACTGAATGTGGATGAGATTGAAAATGTAGATAAAACATGGGAATATATTTCATCATAGATTGGATATGATGTTTAAACCATAAAAAAGGAAATAGAATAATTGAAAGATATGTATATAATATTGGATCATACTCGTACAGTAATGATGGTTGTAACAGATGGATCATTGCCATCAAATGTAGGTGGTGGTTCTAATATTAGAAATATTATAAGAAGAGTATTCGCTGTATTAAAGAAGAATAATTGGTGGGATAAATTAGGAATGGATGGATTATTGTAATTATTTTAGGAACATAAGAATGATTTAGCAAAGCTTTATGGTCAATTTGGTGAATATAAAAGTTTTAATATGATAATTAAACAGGAATATGAACGTTGGGCTAAAACTGATGATGATAAAAAGATAAAATTAGAGAAACTATTAAAATAAAAGAATAATTAATTAAGTATAGATGATTGGATATTTGCAATGAGTACACATGGTATACCAGCAGATACAATAAGCTAAATTAGTAAATTACCGATACCTGGTAATCTGTATGCAGAATTAGCTGATAGAGCTGCTAGAATAACCAAAGCACCAGAGGCTATTTTATATAATACGGTTCACTTACCAGAGACAGTGAATATGTATTATTAAACACCAAAGGATGGCAAATTTAATGCAAAGATTGTTACTATATTTTAGAATGTTTAATAATAAAATGCTTATAACATTGTAATATTAAATTAGTCTGCATTTTATCCATTTGGAGGTGGTTAAGATTATGATTAAGGTTGGTTAACAATAGAAGGATAACGATATTTTGTAAATAGTGTATAAAAGGTAGGGAAGGTAGTATTACACATATTGGATAAAGCATTACTAAACACAGTGGATTCTTATGTTGATAAAGAAGTGTTGGCTGAAATAGATTTAGATAGAAGATCAATATTACGTAATCATCATACAGCTACACATATTGTATTTGCTGCTTGTAGAACAATTCTTGGACCTCATGTTTGGTAGAATGGTGCTCATAAGAGTGTGAATAATGCTCATTTAGATATTACTCATTTTGCTCCATTAAGTAAAGAATAGGAGTAGAAAATCGAAAATGAAGTTAATAAGATTATTTTATCAGCTAGATAAATTAATAAAGGATTTATGAATAAAGCAGATGCTGAAAAAGAATATGGATTTAGATTATATTAAGGTGGTATTGTACCTGGAAATTAATTAAGAGTTGTTAATATTGAAGGTATTGATGTTGAAGCTTGTTGTGGTACTCATTGTGATAGTACTTCAGAAGTAGGATGGGTTAGGATTCTTAAAACACAAAAACTTTAAGATGGAGTTGTTAGATTATACTATGTTGCAGGAGTAAAAACTATATAAGTTCTCAATTCAGAAGGAGAAATGATTAATTAATTAGTTAAATTATGGTCTATCTCAAAAAATTAATTAGTGGAAGAAGGTACCAAAATCTTTTAAGAAAAAAAACATTATGAAGCTGCTTATAACGTAATTTATAACCCTTATTTTAGAATATCAAAGCTGAACTTATTAAATCTCAAATGAAATATATCATTGATGGACCAAATCTAAAAACCGTTATCTAATCTAATGAGTCTAATCCGACTGCTTATTTCAGTGAAATTGGAAAATATATTCAATTATTAAAGGATTTCAAAAAAGGAGTTGTTTTTGTTGCTGATACTTTTCTTTATGGAGCTTTTGGTGATCCAACTTTTAATCTTGAAGAACTATGTAAACAAATACAGGAAGAAAAAACATAAATGAATATTAACAAATTAAATAAAATTAGTGTCAAAGATGGAAAAGTATATTATTTTATTTCTATTTAGAAAACCATTTAAATTAATGATGTGTTAACATTTTCTGTCTTTGGAAAATTTAATAAGAATAAAGCATTGAACTATCTTAAAGATTAACAATTTGCATTATTCTGAAAGATATAATTTAATATTAATACAAATTTATCAATTTTCTAATAAAATAAAATAAATTTATCATTTATTAAGTGTTGGTAATTAAACTTTTTGCTTTTTACTATAATTGGTATGTTCAGCTGTATTTAAATCTAATGACATTATCTTCAATGCCATAGATTTCTCATAATTGTCTTATACCTAATTTGGGTTTGGTCTAGTCAATAAATTATTTAATCTATATATGATCTATCATAATTTATACGTGCTCTTTGACCATTTCTCTTAATAGGTAGTAGTCCAATGTTATGATGTTCCCAAATCTGATTTACGCATCTTCAATATATTATTTAGATACTTTTAATTCATAATCTGTTTAGTTAAGTCTCTAAATAAAAGATTAATCATATTTATATTTTAAATCTCTATTTTAAACAGATATCTTAATAAATCCGAAATCAATATTTAGATCATGTCCTAATCTAGTAAGATCATGTATAGCTTTAATCAAAGATGAATGAACAGATTGTACAACATCTTTACCAAGATAACTAAATCAATATTAATAATTACTAACCTTGATGCTGCTATTGGACCAGCATTACAGAAGTTCATTCCAAATCCCTTTTAATAAATAGAATGTTGACTCAATGGTTTTGTAATTTCTTCTTTGCCTGGATAACGAGCTAAAAAATATTTGAATGCATTGTCAGGAACAAAACAAGGCCTATAATAATTAAAAAAAATAAAAGTACCTAATTTAATGAATATGTTTTCTATCAGCTCTTTGGATGGCTAAGTCTTGTGTCATATTGAATCCTGAATGTTGGAGAGGTTTCACATAATCAGAAATGACTTCCATTGTAAATGCTCCCAACTCTTTCATATTTACTCCCTTTTACATAATATTTAATATTACATTTCCATTAAGCATTTTTTCTTTGATGTATTCAGCAGTAGCCTTAATAATTATGTGGAATTAAGCTTTAGGTTCAAGAGGCTTGTAAGATTACACAGTTCTGGGTTATGATTCCTATTGTTTCCCAGGATAGTTTTATGGATGTTAAAGAATCCTAATTTCAATATTAAGAGAGTCTATACCAATTGTAAATGTCATCAAGGTTCATTTGTCTAAGAAACTGATATTAAAATTATTTTTTATTTTCTTAATATCAAACAATACTTAAATAGAGTAAATAAAGTTAAACTAATAGAGAAATGATAAAGATCATTAATTATTATTACTGCTTATATTATTAATCATAAGAAATAATCTGGGACTCTTTTTGGCACAGTTTCATTTTCAGATCTTGGAGCTGGATCAAATTGTATACTAAATTCATATTATCACATCATTACAATGTTTAACGTAAATTCTCATCAACTTCCATTATACCTGCTTGATTACCACATCTATAACAATAGTTTGGAGCTGAAAAGATTGTTACAACATTTCTATCATGAGCCAAAGAATATCCCTATTTTTAATTAATTAAATATATTTACATCCATAACCAATTGATGAGCTCTTGCAATCATTTTTAATTTATTATTGTGATTAAATTATTCTGAAATATCTTATCCAAATGTATATCCTGCACCTCTTGGAGAAATACCCCATCCAGATCTATCATCTGGGTCACTCCAAAGTAAATCACACATTGGACCTTCATGTGGTACTTCTTAAACTCTATCTAATTGACGAATGTGATCCAATGTATCAATAGATGGTGAGATACCTCCATGAAGACAGAAAAACTGAATAAATTAGAGTATTATACTTATGATTCAACAACTGCTGTCAATGGCAAGTAATCAAACAACTCAGTGAAGCATTTCCAAACATTACTATTGCCATATTTACGAGAACATTCATCATAGAATCCATAAACTTATGTAATTTGTCTTGATTCGTGGTTACCTCTGAGAATGGTAATTCTGTCTCTATGACGAATCTATATAGATTATTATATAAGATACTTTCAACAATACTAGAAGTGTTACACACTCAACAGAATGATGACCTCGATCTACATAATCTCCCATGAAAAGATAATTAGTATCCTCAAATTAAAATCACTTCATTACTGGTGCTTTGCCACCTATTTTGAAAAGTTCCATCAGATCATGGAATTGACCATGTATATCTCCACAAATTATTACTGGTGCACGTACTGGTTATACATTAGATTCCTCAATCAAAATCTCCTTAGCCTATTATTATATAGTATCAAACTCAAAATACCTTTTCACATATCATTTTCACATCTTATTCTGGAAGTGGTTTGCATTAATACAAATGCTATATTTGATGGTCAAGGTTGTTTGCATCAATTGTATTTAATTTAGAAGCCATATTAATTTAATTTTTGAATCGATATTAGAACTTATCAAATTTTATATAATAAAGCTTTAATTGATTTTAAAATAAATCATTAAGAATTTAGTATGATTTGCATAAATTATGGTAAGCATTCATATGCATATTAATCTAACAATAACTCTTTAGCTCTTCGCTCTAGAAATCTTCCTAATAATATTCTCTATTCGTTAGAGTTCAATTAATTCATACGATAAAATATATCTCTCTCCATTGAATCGTATTTCTATGATCTGATCAACATCATTTTCAATTCAATCTCTCTAATTTTCCATAACCTCATATCATTGAAGTATTAAGCATTATTCTTTTACAAATACTCATTTAAATTTTATAACAAATTATGCTCTTCACAAATTTATGAAAATCTCTTATGTGAAATATATTAAATACTATTCTATTCTAAATCACATTCACCCATGAATAAATTTATTATCTATTATTCAGTTTTCTAAGAATCCAATTCTTATAACAATAATCTAAATTAAAGTTATGTAAACCTTTCCTAATCAAATAAAGTTAAAATTAACTAATATTTTTAAGTAATCTCTTTTGTTTTACAATCTAATAAAACTTACATATATGGCAAGATTTCTTAATCATAATCAACAAGTTGAACATATTTTGGAATAGTATTTTTTACATATTATCCGATAACTTCAGAAAGTTAGGATTATTGGACAACAATTCCATTCTCTGTAAATTCCTTATTTTGAATATTATTTAAAATACTCAAATAAATATTAAAACTTTAATCTCCAATTATCATTTAATGGAATAATTTAGCATATGTTGTTTTTTTCTTATAATAAAGTATACTCTTAATAATTCTTTGATATTTTTATAACCAAACTTGAGGAGGTTATTAGAAATTCTCAATTTAATAGAATTCATATAATTAAATGTGTAAAGGATAATTGTATTTTCCATATTTCACACACCAACAAACAAAACTAGACAAATATTTTAATAAAGTTTATCGAGTGACAATATTATCAATTTTGTCTCTTCTAAATTGTTAAATCTCTTATAATAGAAGTTAAGTTGCTGTTTATGTATTTTTAGATGGACATTTATTTACAAATAGTTTTTTTTCTATTGATAATAAATTTTTAATGGGAGACAATTAAGCTTCAATATCAACATCTTAATCACTATCAGATGAAGAATCATCAGGTGGAGCTAATGTATCTTAAAAAACTAAATAATGTTAAATTTATTAATTGTTACATATTTAAACTTAATGATGTTTTTTAGTAGGACTAATTGGTGGAGTTTCTCTAGGCTCTCTATAAAGATCAACTGATTAATCTCTTCTCAATTATTAAGGTTCAGTTGATTCACTTTAACCAATATCTAATGCTGATTTTTAAATTTAAGAACTTGTAGATTAATTTATTTGAGGAGGTATCAATAATTAAGGTTAAGAAGAAAAGAAAATTGTATTTGACTTCTCAGGAGGAAGAAGATTTATACCTGGTGATTAAATTTTTGGAAATTCCAAAAATATTTTTCTTTTTATAGCTTATCTTTTAATTGTCTCAATTTAAAAGTTTGGTAAATATTTATGAATTCTAATAATTTATTTTTACAAAAATGAAACTTATTTTAAAGTTAATTAATGTTTATTTATTAATAAATCCAATTTCTTTTCAGCATGAATTTATTTTCTAAATGATTATTTAGAATCTATTTATTATTCATAAAGATTAATCTTATTTTCAACTAAATTTGATTTACTTTCTATAATTAGAAGTTCTAAACTTCGAATCAATTTCACAAAAATATTATAACTATTTATGACATATTAACTAACAGATTAAAAATCATCTAAATGAAACTCTTCTTTCATTGTCAATATATTAAATAACTGTCTTGCTCTTTGTTCTAATTACTCTATCAAATTATTTAAATCTTAATCAAAAGTGTTTTTATTATATTAAATTTTGATTTCATTATAATCATCAATAAAAACTTAAATAGGATATCGAGACATTTCCAAATATGTTTATTCTTCTTTGTTTCTAGGAATACATTCCCTTTTTATCATTGAAAAGTTGGCTTCAACCGATTAATTAAATGTAACAATACTAGGTGTTTATGTACTCCAATCATATACTTTTTTTTTTAAATAAATTGTTTAAACAACTGCATCTTAAAATTAAAGTAAATCATAAGTATCTGTTTCTTATGTTTTGTAAGAAACTGAATTGCCTACACATTCATCCTTAAAAATAGTTTATTAATAATCTAATAATATTTATTCATCATCCTAATTTTAATTTAATATTTCTCTCCTTTCTAAATCATCTAATTTTTTTTAATACATTTCTTCATATATGATAGTCCTTTATTCAAATTAATGTTTAAAATCTTCAAACATCTCTTTTTTTGCATGTTGTAATTCATCTGCAAATTTTTCTTCAATTTATTATGAATTAAGAATATTCTAATGAATGTAAATAGAGGGATCCACTGAATAATTAATAAATACTTTCATAGCATCAATTTCTCTGATTAGATCTGAATTCTACAATTTAAGGTCATCACACTGTCTTCTTAGATTTAGTAGTTCTTACTCTAATTTTTAGCATTTCTTTCTTAAATATCTACCTTCCTTAATCATTTTATCATTTTAATCAGAATTTAATTTCAAATATTTTTCAGCCTCCAACAACTTACTACCTTTATCATTCAATGTTTTTTAGTACATTTGATGCAATTTCACAGTTTCTGATAGACAATCTTTTTCTAATTTTCTATTTGTTTCAGATTACTTCTCAATAATCTCTTTGACTGCATGAGTAAATGATGACCATATTTTATCAAGCATAGTTTGATAATCTATACACTTTACAGCCAGTTATTAACCTAGTTAAGTAATGGAACCAGTGTAGACCAACTCCATTTTTTCATAGAAATCTCTAATGTTGTTATACTGTTGTTATTATAATTGTTGAACCATTAGCTACTATATAAATTTAGTATACATCAGTCCATTATTCTAATTGTTTAAGATCTTTACGTTCATTTAATTCAAGTACCCACTTAGTTCTAGTAGTGCGATTGCTACTCACATTATTGGCCCTACTCATTAGGGATCTCATGGCAAAGACCTATGATCTCCTCATCTTCATTCATTACCGTTCCATCCTCACCCTGTATAGTTCTGCATATGTTTTGAAGACAAGGCAATTAGTTAGGGGAACCGTAACGCTAAGAATTACTCTCAACAGATGATATCTTGCCCTTCGAAGATAAATCGATATGTGTCTCTACTCGAAAATGAATACTCTTCAGTGGCTTTTGATTCATTGGTAATTTAATTTATTAACAACATCATCTTTTCAACTTCTTCTCAATACATTACTACAAACGCACCATCTCATTCACATAATTTTTTGATAGCGTTTTTGCTTATTCGGCTCTCAATGTATTAAAATAATTTGCAATTTCTCCCAATTCCTTCATAGGCAATTTTTCATCTAACCTTTTTCCAAAAGAACGAGGAGATATCACTCCAACATGTTCAGACATTCCTCTCGCTGTCTTAACAGTTGTTCTAGGACTACCAATAGTTGAAATTCTATTGATTATATATTTCATTTACTATTCTCTTAATGTTACTAATTTAGATAACAATGCTGATTCTTTTGACTATTTAGTAGTTGCTAACACATTTGCATACATCTTATTATCTGCCTTATACTCTATGAATTCAGTTGACTCAGTGGGATAACTCTATAAAAGAAATATATATACGATCTCAATTGTTACCGACTATACATTATTTAAATTAATCTAAAAACTAACTCTCTTCAAATTACAATAAATTCTACACCAATAACACCATTCATTCTATCAAAATATTACTTTCATACTTAAATTAATCATTATTTTTCAGTAATATCCAATTAATAATTTTAACTTTTCAAAAAATGCTATTATCTAAGTAAAATTACTTTAAATTACAAATATAGCATTATCCAAAGAATTAAATATTACATCTGTACTTCCTAAATTATTGTCTATAATCTTATATCTACTTATCAAAGATTATCATTCAATATTCAAAATCCCTCCTACTGACAGGTCTACATTATTATCTATATCATAAAATCTATTCTAATATTAAAATGCTAATCAAATTTCAAATTTTAGATGTGTATCTAATACTTGTTGCTGATTCTTTATAATAAAAACTAAAGCATAACAACTATGTATTATCCATCTATCTCATTTTAATTAAGATTCAAAATCAAATCAATATTTTTAATCTTATTATTAAATTTTTTACACTTCATTCCATTCTAAATTTTTAAATATTATTGTTAATACTTTTCTTACCTATTTTAGTAAAAATTAATATGAAAAACTCTCCTACTAAAAGTAATCCTAAAACAATTATAGGTGCAATCCTATAATTCTTTTCTTATTAGAAAATTGTTCAATTTATGAGAAAATAATTAGTTTTTTTAAATTATAATTTCATTTGTTCAATAATTTTGTAATGCACAAATTAATTACTCATACATTTGCTATAAGTCTCAACCAATTTAATTAATTTTAAATTATTCATAAATTCAAAATTTTAAATTTATAGCATCTTCAAATAAATAATCTTCATTAATTATTTATTATAAAATGTGATCAATTATATTTCATTGTTAATTTACTTATCCTCTTAATATAGAGAATTAATTTAGTTCATTCTCTTTTATAAATTGTGTTTTGTGTTTTTTTTTGTTTTTGAACTTTGCCTTCTCTTCACATGTATATTTAATAATGTCAGAATTAATTTTCAATTATTTTAATAAAATTTGATTGCAATTAGAAAACAATAATATGAAACTGATTATAGAAATAATCATTTTTTTAAATAATTATGATTAAGGTGATAAATTTGAAGGCCTTAATAATTCAATCAAATTAGGCAAAGATTTTATAATAAATAATGTATCATATTTCTTATCCATAATTATTAATACGTCTTTGTACACTTTTTAAGTGAATAGATCAAATAACTTATTTTTTTTGTAAACAAATATTTATTGAATTTTTTTGACTATCATTAATTACCTTTAAGTATTTTTTCAATTTATATCTATTGTAATTTGACAACAAAAATATAAACTTATATATAAAAAATTTATATTTAAAAAAATACGATTATAACATAATTCACAAAATTGAAGCGGCAAATTATTCTATGATTAATTAATTAATGATTAATAACACAACATTGAGCTTATAAAAAAAACGAGAGTTATTCGCTTTGAATGTTAAACGTATTGACAGAGAAACTCTATTTTAAAATAATAGAAAAAAAATGATGTAACAAAATACTAATGATATTGAAATTGATAAAACTCTTCATCTTTTGAATGGTGCAATAACAATTTATAATAAAAAGGATATTAAAAATTACTTTAAACAAATAAACGAATTTAATAACTTTAATTAAGAATAAGAAATAAAATTAGTTGAATTGATTGAAACACTTCTTAAGTTAAAAGTTGAAGATGATAATTCTGCTTTGCACAATGAATGCTTAAATATTTTAGTAAAATTAAGTTTGTTTAGTAATTCAACATAAGAATTGTTTAAAATACTTACAATACTTTATAAATTGATAGATAAGTACAACAACCATATTAATTAAGCACTTTCATACTAAATTTTAGATAAAATACTTGCATTTATTGGTATTAATATATATATCTATAATAATTAGGTAATATATCATGTAATAATGGATTTATTAGCGCATTTTCAGCAAATTTAATAGAAATCTTATAAAATTAGATAATTTTTGGATAAAAAAGATTATTATTTTAAGCATTATGGGCTTTGAATAATATTTTATATGCAATTCACAATGAAACTACTTTGTTAAATTCAATATTGATAAAGATAGGTTAATCTGAATTACCTCAATACTTAATATAATATGTTAAGAAAAATGAAAGTAAGTTTGATAAAAATTAATTGATTTAAATATATTGGTTATATGCAGAATTATCATAGATTATACCCTGTGATATTGCATAATTATAAGTGAAACAAACAGATAGTTAAGAAATATAATTAATAATCTTATTCATCTATGCTAATTTAACAGGATAGTAAATCATTCCTAAAAATTGTAATGTTAATTAGCTTTTCAATATGATTCCAGTTTCAAGTTCTTTAATTTAACGATAACTTTTAGTTATTATTTCTAATTTAGTTCTATTGACAGAAATTGATTAAGAAGCATTAAAGAATTTAATTTATTATGCATTTCCTATTTGTCCTGTAATCCTTGTATTTATTTTTAGATAGACACAATGTTTTTGCTACATAATTGTTAATTAAAATACAATTTATAATTAGGTTCGAATGAAAAAAGCACTATTTTAAGAATTATTGATGAGCTTTAATAGGATTAATTAATTCAAGATTTAGTAAAGCAATTAAAATTAAATAATTGAATTAAATCAAAATAAATCATGGCTTTCTAAAAAATTATTTTATAAATTTTCCTATTCTATTTATTTATCCACTATCATTTTATTTATTCTAATTTGTGTTAATATTTTTAGTAACTTCTAAATTGTTCTCTTTTATTAATCCATATTATTTAATGAATCCTAAATTAAATAATGTATTTGTAAGATCTTTCTTTCCATCTAAATGGATAGAAAATAAACCATAAAACTATAATATCATATCATTTCTACAAAATTTAACAATGTCTTCAAATGTTTAAAGTTTCAATAAAGTATCTTAACAATATTTGAGCATTCCAATAATAAATGTATGAATTATTTGTTCACCCTCAAAAAAGAAAATATCAAATATCATTCTGCTTATTTTCCAAGAGATTCCATACATAAGTAAAGTCAAATATTAATATTAGAAGCAAATATTCAAATCTATACCAAGATCTTAAAAATGTTAATAAAGTTGAGGCAAATCAGTTTTGAATTGAGATTCAAGAGCATTCATCATTCTAATAAGTCCAGGAAATCCTGGTAAAAAAATAGATCTCCAATTTTATTCTATCATGATGTAGATGAATATATAAAATACAAGTTCATCTCTTTTTGGGTCATATATTTCTACACCTTAGAAACATTTATAAAAATAAATTACCTTCTAAAAATTAATTATCATTTGATTAGAGATCAAAACAAACTAATAAATTTCCAGCAATAATATTCATTCCTTAAGTATATCCCAAATCTGGGTCATAATTAGCATATGCCATTAATATATTTCTTAAACTTTAAGTATTTTCTTACTTAATATGAAATTAGATTATTTACATTTGCTAAAAATTCACACCCAATTAAAGTTCTAGGAATGTCCTTATCAATTTATTCAAGAAAATTGTTATGTAACTTAGAATATTAATAAAAAGTTTTATTTGTTTATTCAATTTTTTCTTATATTACATCAACTGAACAAAAAAATTGCCATAATTCTCTTCTCTCTTAAAAAAATAAATTTTATTTCAATAATGAAACATGTATATCAAGAAAATTGAAACCTTAAAAGGATTTTTATGAAATTATTTTTTTCCAATCTTCTTCCTATAATAAATAAATATCATGTCCATTTTTGCATCTTTCAATAATAACAAAATCACTTATTTCTACTTGAATTAATTTATATTCAAATTATTCCTGCTATGTAAGAGGTTAATCATCTTTAGATTTTGCTGGGTTTTTTTAATCTTTATAACTCTGATTCTTAATCTTTAAATTATAAATATTGATTTTACTTATTCTTTGTCTTCACTTATTGATCTTTAAAATATTTTAGATTAATGTTTGCTATTCTTATCTTTAATATTTTATAAATTTCTATTTCTTCTCCTGCTTTACTAATTTTAATATATTATTTTACTTGAATAATTTCAAAAGGTAAAGATTCTAAAATATTATCAATGCATAATTTAGGATTTTAAGATTCACTCATTATATTTTAATTGTTTTAATATTTTCATATACTAATAGAATTGGAATTATTATTATAACTTATATTCATTTTTTTAATAACTTAATTATAGAATCAATTGATTAAGTTGTGTTTTTTTTCTCTCTTGGACTATTGAATTTTAAATTTGCTTTAATTCTTATTGGATTTATGTTATTCTTCTTGAAAATATATTCCATTTATTTAGGTAAATCTTGAAGTTCCTAAACTTCTGGAAAATGTTATGATTTATTAGATTAAGGGATTTTAACATGATGACTATTGAGTAATTCATTTAACTTTTTAAGGCTTAACCTATCTGATTAATAGATATCTGATCCATCAGTAACAATTCGTTTGCTTAATTGATTAATATCCTATTTTTGAGGACTTAAACTCATCTTATCTTATGAATAATTAGATTTCACAATATTATTTTGTTTTATATATATTGAAGGTAATTACTATCTTAGAATAATTCGTTTGTTTTATTCATCAATTGAGTTGTCACTTTTCAATTATATTAATCTAGGACTTTATACACAAATTTTTATTGAATTTCTCTAATTGAGTTTATTATTTAAAAGAGGTAATAATTTTTTTTTTATATCATTTGTTTATTGAAGTTCAAAATTTGAAATTTGGCTCAGAGATTTTTAAGTGGAAACATTCTTCTAAATTTTATTATTTTACACTGATTAATTAATTTACTAATCAGCACTTTGATTTTATGGAAAATCAAAATTATATAGCATTTTATTATTAATCAAAAGCCAAAATTAATTCGCATAAATGTTATTTATATGATTTAATAGTGATAAATAATAAATATTAATTCATTTGATATTATAGATTTTTATATTTTGAGTTTTAAGGTTTACCTTTACAGGAATGTATTCGTTGGCCTATCTAGCATAAGCTTCAAATTCTTTCTCTTTTTTCATTTATTAAACAAAATTAATCCATTATTACAAAATAAACTTTTTCCTCATCAAATTTACATTTGTATATGCATTTAAAAATTTAGTCTAAAGTCTTTATTATTAATATGTGAAATATTTCCAAGATTAATAATGTTTCTTTAGTGTTGTAATATAATATTTCATCAAACATTTAATATCTTTTTCTTTTCTCTCTCTTTTAACTACATTTAACCAACCCGTGAATAAAAATTGCTTATATTAAAGATCCATTTGCTTTTTCATTTTTTGTTTATATACCTAATTTTTCCATTTATTAAGAAAAATCTTCTATTTATGATTATTCATTAATTGAATAAAATTCTAAATAAATTATTACTATGCAATTTTATTTTATTTTAGAATTAAAAATACATTACTTTTTAATTTCTATTAATTTTAAAAAATATATTATCTTGCTATCCTATCTTTTTCATATTTCTCTAATTAAGTCTCTTTATAAATCTTTAATTGTTTCAAACACTTGTTTAAAATTAAATGATTTCTTTTATAAATGAACAATTATAACTTTTTTAACAATCGAAATTCTTTCAACAAATTTCTATTATTTTATTCAACCATGTAATCAAAATATTTTTCAGTAATAAACAATAATTAAGTTTTATTAATACTATTCAGTAGATGACTATTTTTTTCAAATTTTTCCATATCTATAACCAATTCCTAGGATAGTTTTTTAGTTATAATATGATTATTAATGGTAATCACTTCTTTTGAAGAATCTTTCTCTATAATTTTAGAATTAATTTAATTATTTAATTAACTAGATTATTATGCCTAATCAAATGATTAACCATAACTGATATCATTATTAGATGAATCTTATTTTGTTTATAAAGAATTATTATATTCTTATTTAACTTCAATAATAGTAGGTTATACATTAGGATTGAATTAAGCTGTATTTTAAGGAATAGTTTAATACTAACTCCATCTCTAAGTTGTTTCTACTAATTATGACTCTTAATCTATGCTTTCATAAATTGGACTTTAATTTGATTAATAATGAGCTTTTTCTTCTTAATGAGATGAATGTGTCATACTACTTGATTCATCTTAAATTTCTTCTTTTATACTATTATAAGTTCTTGAAGATTGTTAATAGTTATGATCAAACTTTTAACATTAAGTTCCCATACTAACTTTACCTGATTGTTAGAATTATCCTTATTCTTCTATAGTATCATAAAATTATTCAGAATCAATTGATTTTTCTTAAGTTTAACTTAAATTTTATATATTACTACTTTCTTGACTTGTATAATGACTTACTTAATTTCTATCCGAAATTGTTTTTGTATATGGATCAAGCATTTATGTTTAAGTATATTGCATTACACTTGAACTTTCAAAAGGATTCTTTTGACCTTCTTAATCAGTTTAAATTATTTCTTCTTGAATTTGACTATCAGGCAATTTAACTTCTTATTATCTACTAAATGACATATTTGGTTCATCTTATTTAGTTTTACGACTATCTTCAAATGGATTCTTAGGAGGTTCAGAACGTGGAGATGAAACACTTTATTAATGTTCTTCAAGTTCTAAATTTTTTTTTTTAATTTCCAATTATTGATTTGGTTTTTACACTACTTAAAATTTTGGTTATATTTCAAGTTAAGCTTTGTATTTATTTAGCAAATCTCTTGTCTTTACAGGCATACTCTTTACTGAAGGTCTAGAAAGACTTTCAAAATCATTCATTTATTATTCAGATGCTTATGAAACATACTCTTAATAATTAAGTTCTACACTCTTTTTATATTCATGTAAAGATCTTACAGCTTTCTAATTATTCAATTACTTATTACATCTCTTTTTTCTTGTAAATCTCTTTAAATTATTGGACGTTATTGCATTTAATATTAAAAAATATATATATAAAATATACCTATTCATTTTTATCATGATCATTATAACATTGATATTATTTTCATATTAAGTTATTATAAAATCTTTTTATTAAAATAATTTAATACTAGAGAATTTTGTTAACCAAATTATTTCTTAACTCTTATAAAATTGTTATTTGAATGATTATCAAATTTAGAGTTTTCAATAATTTAATTTATTACCATAAAGATTATATATAATGAGTGATAGTAGAAATCTTTTCACAATTCATTAATCTTTGATTTGGATATATTTAGTAATATATTTTAAATTATTTATTTTAGTACTTCATATAATCTATAATTAGCTTTTAATAGTCACTGACAGTCTTTCAGATACAATAAATATCTCCTATAATTGTTTAGAACTCAGAAAATTCAACACAAAAGTATTTTTAGAAGTCACACTTTAACAGATTATGCCATAAACATAATTATCACCATTAAAATGCTTGATAGAAAAATATTTTGAAGATGAGAATTTAGAATCCTCTTTTAGCCACTAATAATTCTATCAAATATCAATTTAATGTTAGCATAACATTTAGATTTTTATAAACATCATTTTGTTTACTTCTGAAGATTATTTGATTTCTCAACAAACAATATTAGTAGTTGTAAACTAAATAAACAATAAAAAAATGAGACTTTAAATAATATTAGTATTTTATTATTAATAAATTCGATTCTTTTGTTACAGAAAGTTTTTTTAAGAATTAATATATCCATAATTTAACATTTAATTAAATAAAGACATTGCATAAGATGTTTGCTATTTTAAAATGAACTTTTTAAATAATACCCTAATTATACTTTAAAATGTATATTTTACTTAATAAAATTGATCGCAATTTTTATCAGGTGAATGAAAAATTAGTGCTATTAAAAAAGTTTTACTAAAGAAAATTAAAAAATCTCAAGAATTGAATCATTGTTCATGCCAATATTATTTTAAATCTGACTGAATAAAATGAAAATACATCATAACTAACATTCTATTTTCATATCCAATCACTTTAAAATGAAACTGTATCAATCTATTAAGGAAATGATAAAATAATAGTAAAAAGAATTTTAAATTTATTAGAACTCTAATTCAACTAAATCTCATGTGGTCAATTATGTCAAATACTAAAATTGATTATTAGACAAGGCTGTTAAACAACTAAATAAATTTTAGTTTAAGAGAATTCTAATAAATCAAATTACGAAAAGTTTATTTCTATACCTTCTATTGATTATTGATTACACAGTTTTAATTAGCTTTCAAATGTTACTTTTGTGCTTGAATATCGTAGAATAATTTAATAAATTTTCCAAGCTTTATTTGCTATAAAAGTATATTTGAAAAATTAGAATAAGGAGTAGTTGTTGAACAATATTTTTGGTTTAAGTTTTAAACTTTTTAGTAATTAAAATAAATGAATTAAAAAAAAATATAAAATATATTACTTTTTTCTAAAAAAAACAATTTAATTTACAAGCAAATTAACAAATCTTAAATGAGTTTAATATAAAAATTAAAAAAAAAAATTTTTCATATGCTGAAAAAATTACAATTTATTTGGGAAAAATAATTTGATAACAAGTAATATTGAAAATGCTTCAATTTATAAATTTTTTCGATTCAATACATAAATTCAAGAATAATCACTAGAAGACAGATTGTTGGGATTGTAATGATTAACATCAATTCTAGATTCCATTTATTTCTTCTTTAATTATAATGATTTGATTTAGAACCTAAATGAGCTTTTTAATTTCGAAAAATTTATGCTATCAATGAAATTGAATTTTTCTGTTGTTAGAAATATTGAGTTTCATTTTTCTATAGCTTTTCATAAATAATAGGTTTTTCTAAAAATTTAATTTTTGCTTCTCTCACAGCTTCTTTCATTGAGTAAAATTTAGATTCTTTTTAAGAAGAACGATTTTTATTATTGGATTTAACTGGAATATATATCTTATTTAGCTTATCATACTCTATTTATCTGTCTAAAAGATCTTTTACGATTTCTTATTATGGTATTTATTGTTTTTTTTGGGAATATAAAGGTTTTTAATTTAATTGTGTAGGTATATTTAGACGTTATCGTGTATGTCTTTCATTTGCAATTGATATCATCTTTAAATAAATATAAATAATAATACTTTCAAAAGATTTTATGATCATTAATACTTCTTATACAAATTTTTAATAATTATTTCTCTATTATAAACTATGCTAAATATTTTTCGCTATGTACAAAAAAAAATTTCATCATAAAAAATGTTCAACTTAGTTTTAAATTATACGCTGTTTTTTAGTGAAAGAATTAACAAGTATATTTGTATGATGATTAACAATATTTCAACTGAGTTAATATTTTAAGTAATATTCTTAGATTAAATTTTATTTGCTATTAGAAATACTCATTAAATATATACATAACTTTAATTATTAATTAAACAAGATAAATTATTTTAAATAAAATAAAAAGTACATTATTTATATAATAAAGATTGATTACACGTATATATAAAATCATATAATTATCTAATCCTTCTTCAATTACTCTAAAAATATTACAATAAAGCAGAGAATGGGAATTGTTAAAGACAAAATCAAATTTAAATTGATTTAATTTATATTTTAAGTTGTATTTGAATTGTCTTTCTTTAAAAGTCTCTTTTAATTTCTCTATTACTCAGCAATAAATTTAATAGAGCTTTGTTATTTTTCGAGATAGTTTTAGTTTTGGTAAGTATAGGAGTTCATAAATTTTAATTTAGCATCATTAATGATAGATTTAAACTTGCTTTAATGAGAATCCATTCTTATTGGGGTATTTACTAAATTTTCAGTATCGTAATTATGAAATTTATATAAATCCTCATATTCCTTTTGTCTAATTATAAATTCACTCCTAATTTCTTCCTAAAACTCAAACTAATTTCTATTATTGTTTTTAGGTTTTTTTAAAATACTATTTTATTCTTGAAGTGACGTTTTTCTATGGGTCTAATGTTAAGACTTTGAATTCATTTTAAAGATTTTAATAATGAATGAAATTTTTTTTCGATTTGTTCTAAGAATATTCATATATATTTAGAAATGTTTAAGAATTTTAAACTTCTTATTTCTGTTATATTATATTTAAAGAAGCGATATTTAAATACAAAATTTTTAAATATCAGAATGGGCTTCATAAATAAAATTTAAGTCACTAAAAATTATGTTTATATTATATTGATAAAAAATTGTTGACACTATAGTTTATATTATATAACTTTTATATGAAAGAAATTTCGATAACATACATCAATTTATGTATTTTTGAAATATCATAAAAGATCAACTAAAAAATTCCTTTTTTAAATATTACCATGATTGTAATAGTAAAATTATATATAAAAATCTGCTATACCAGGGCTTTTTATTTTATATAGTTAAAATTTATTTTAACAATAAAAAATTTGAATTTCATAATTTTTAAAGTAAAAATATAAGCGTTTTTTTAAGGATTGTTTTGTTTTACGAGGATTTTATAATTTCCCATTATAAAGTATATTTTGTAATTTTTGTTAGAGCTAGTTAAAATAATAAAATTGAGGATGTTTTATTTAAATAAAAAATGGACTAAATTAATCATTATAAAAATCAACATTATCTGGTATTTATAAAAATATAATTAATTATAAGATAATATGAAATAAATATTTAAATTAATATATCAGATAGAGAATTCAATAATATTTTTTTTTATGAACTAAAAGCATATTTGTTTAGAAAATATAAGGTATTTGATGATAATCTGATGATTCTTAAGTTGATTTATCCATTTGTGGTAAAAGAACTTAAAGAGATTATTATTTTAATTCTGCTCTAAATATAGAAAGTTTTTTGGTTTTAAAATCTTAAGATTATTGTCTCTAAATAACAATAGAGCTAGCTTAAGAACGTTAAGATTGGCATCTTTATAATTCAATTCTTTTAGACCAGAGAGGTGATGTTTCAATTAAATCACCATCCTAATGTTGATTATAATCAACTTCATCTTCAAATAATTTAAATCCATTATTAAGAGTTGAAAATTTTATATCAACATTGTAACTACTTAAAGAGGGTCCCGAACGTTTTTAATCAGAACTTAAAATATTATTTATTTTTGTACTATGGTTCTAGATAAGTTAAAGTTTAATTCTGATGCTCAAAGAATTATTCATAAAAGAATTCATGCTTGAGAATTTCATCAGCATTAGGTCTTTATTTTGGATTCTGTTTCAACATAAGAGAAATGAGTTCTTTACAACATTATGGAATTTTGATGGCATCATCAAACTTATATTCAACATAGAGATTATTTTTAAGCATCTTTTCCTTTTAAGAATCTTTAAATGGATGTTAGTTATATATCCTAATAATAAAATTATAATATAATTTACAATTGATATAAAATGACTCCAAGACTAAAGATATCACATTTCTCTGTATACATTTTATTACCTTCTTTATATTATAATATTTCTGGAGCTACATAACCAGTGGTACCACATCGATAATAAATATGAGATTTAGCTTTTATATATGTAGCTAAACCAAAATCAGCTAAAACTATATCTAACGAATTTGTTTTGCATAATATATTCTAAGGTTTTAAATCTCGATGCATTACACCTTTCTAATGCATATAATCTACACATTCCACTAACTATTTGAAAATTATTCTTGCATCACGAATGTTATATCTTTAACTTTTTAGTAATTCACCTCCTTCCACTAATTGTAATACCATATTTATATGTTCTAAAAGGGAGATATATTATAAAATACAATTAGTTTCAAATATTCTATGTAATTTAATTATATTCGGATGAGATAAATCATTCAATACCTAAATTTCCTCCATTAGAAATTGAGGATTCAATTTAGAATTTTTTCTGATTCTTTTTATTGCATAGTAAAAACCATCTCTTAAAAATTTAGAAATAAAAACCTTTAATTTATAACATATTTACTTAGGCTGTCGATCCAAATCCTATTTAATTGATGATAATATATTCATTCTAAAATCCAACTAAAATACAAAAATGCTCCAATTATTATTTAAATTAGAGGAAATCCAATTCAGAATTTGTCTATAACACAATCTAATTATGATTATGCATCAGTTCAATTTAATATGGGTAGACATTCATACCCAATGATGTTGACATATACACATTTTCTAATTTTCTGAAACCTTTTAAATCCTATAAGTTAATATATCTTCTGATTATACTTTATCACCATAAAATAAATAGGTTCCTTATATAGTATAGTATCTAGCAATGAACTTATTGAAATATTTCCCCTTTTTATACAAACAAATACAATTATCATTGTTTAATGTAAAATTACTTTCATTTGAAATCAACTTTCTAAAATCTTTTTCCCAAAATGTATTTGATTTATTTTTTTTATCTATAAAGAAACGATTTAGGTACATGTTTTACTTATCCATTAACTTATTACTAATAAAAATATCTAAAATAATGAATTAATTAAAAAGTAATTAATAATAAGTTAATTGAAAATAAAAAATTAATTAATCATTAAAATTGATGATTTTAAATTGATTAAGATTGAGACTTTAATGAATAAATTTCCTGATTTTATATAATTAATCAATAAGAAAAATGATATCTAATTACAAATTCATATCTTTAAGTAAATAAAATGTTGAATTTATATAGAATTGAGAATCAAAATTCACGATTACTTTTTTTTAATCTAAATTTTATTCACTTATTATTATAATTATAGTATTTCATTATCCAATTTTCTGATTTCTTATTTATACTTAACAACAATATTGATTTGATTATTGAACTAATTTATACATTCTAATAAGTTACATCAATAAGATTTTTAAGAGTTCCAATTTCATCTCTCATTAAATCTGTATAATTTTAAAGAATTTCAAGTCCTCTCAAAAGTTCTTTCTCTCTTTGCTTAAGAATTTAATATTATTTTTCATTTTAAGTTTACATTCGTTTTTCATAGAGTAATTTTTATTATTTATTATATTCTGTAATATAAGAATATAATTTAGATTTGTAAGTACTTTATAAATGTTATTAGATATTTTTGTATTTCAAACCTCTAAATTCACGATATTTGAGTATTTCATTTAAAAATTAAGTGTAAGTGTCAGGAAAGGAATCTTTATATTTTTTTTCAATTTTATCAAATTATTAGCTTAATTCACTAAATTAATCTAAATATTTAAATAAAAATACATATCCATTAATTCAAAATTATAACTGATACACTCTAATTCTAATTGATCAATCTTTTATTGAATGATTTGTTAACATTTATTATAATCAGGATTATCTTAAAATTAACCTAATTGAATGTAATATAATGACATAGCCTATTCTCTCATTTAGTTAAGTTTAGAAGTTAAAGAGTCTACAGTGACTTCATCTGAGATTGAACAAAATTCTCTAATTTCTTTATAATAAGAACTTTCAATGTAATCTTTTTCATATTTGATTTATTTTTGCATAGCTTTAAAGAAACTGAATAGTAATATAAAAAATTACATATTTTCTTTAATATTGAGTTTTGCTAATTCTGAAATAGAACTTTTAGTAATAATTTCAGCAACAGAGAAAAATGTTAGAAAATCTATTTCATAACATTGATAAATCTTTTTTTGTAATGACATTTCTAATTCTAAAGCCCAATTATTTAAAGTTTCTACAGGATTATCAATAAATGTTGAACTTGAAACATTAGGATAATGTGTATCTTCAATGATTGTAATTTTAATATTGTTATAGATTTGATACCATTTAAATTAATCAATGCTAGGAGATAAACCTTCAACAAAATTGATAACTTATAATTAATAATATTGATGCTAATCATTTTTTGTAATTTAATAAAAATTTTCTAAAATCTCATCATCATTATTATTTAAAAGAAATACAATTTCACTAGCTAAAAGAGATGCTACTGTCATTAATACAGTATCTGCATGAATGAATACATTACTATTATCAACTAAATTTAAAATTTATCTTCTTAACTATTTCTCTTAAAGCTATTCACCTAAGATACATAAGAGCTAATATAATTAAATGTTTTTATGCTCATTGTATATAACATGATTCCAAATATAAATACCTTTTTATAGTTTAGTATCTATAAGAGGTAAACTCTTATCTAAATTCAATTTAGAAATTTAATTTATTTCTGATCTCGCAACAACAAATACAATAAATGAAGCAGGTCCAGTTCTAAAAAGTGAATTCTATATTTTAATATTATAATTAACTTACATATCTCTTTAAATCCAAACATAATTTTATCTATTTTGCATCATCATCCCACTCTAAGAATCTTATAGGCTTAGCATCTACATGACTCTTCTTTAATTGATTCGGTTGCATAACAACTGTGGTCTTTTTAACTATCTTTTAACTTATAAAAGGTGACAGTTAGTTAGACTAGAAAATATTCATAATCCTATAAGTGATTTTAACTAATAATTTAATAATCAAAATAAACAAAATCATTTTTACACTTTAATCCTCATTCTCTTTAAAAGTCAAGTTAAATTATTCTTTATATATTCTCTCTCATCATTAATCAATGTTTTCTTTTAAATTTAATCTTCATCAATTTCATTATCTAAAATATTTCTTTTTTTTATCTATCCCTCTAATCCTTCATTCTCTATTGTTATTTAATTCTTAAACTAAACAAAAATAATCATTTTAATTAAACAACCTCATCACCTGATTATTACAGTTTGTTCCTTACTTTACAAATATTAATACTTTATTTGATCTTATTATTTCCAACTTAAATCTAATATATTTGATTTTATATATTCCAATATTAATCTTAAACCATCTATTCATCACTTTATTACTTTACTCTTTATCTTACTAATAAATAATCTACTTCGAAATATTTTCATAACAATAAAAACTCATTATTATTCTATTTTTATACTTTTAATTTTTTAATATTTCTTATAAATTTCTCCACCTCCTCCTTTTTCTTACTTCATTATAACTCAATAATTATTTGGCAATAGATGAATATATAAAATTAAAAATATTATAATCTTTTTTTTCTTTTAAGAGTCTATTCTATCAAGAGTTTGGGAACTTATATATATTTAAAACAAAAATTTACTTTAAATATTCTTTATAGCAATTTGTAAAATAATTAATTTAATTTTCTAGAGTTATTCTACCTAATTAGTAGCTTGATTATCCATCAAAATTATCCTAATTATATGCTGATAAAATGATTTTCTTTATNAAATGTTTTTATGCTCATTGTATATAACATGATTCCAAATATAAATACCTTTTTATAGTTTAGTATCTATAAGAGGTAAACTCTTATCTAAATTCAATTTAGAAATTTAATTTATTTCTGATCTCGCAACAACAAATACAATAAATGAAGCAGGTCCAGTTCTAAAAAGTGAATTCTATATTTTAATATTATAATTAACTTACATATCTCTTTAAATCCAAACATAATTTTATCTATTTTGCATCATCATCCCACTCTAAGAATCTTATAGGCTTAGCATCTACATGACTCTTCTTTAATTGATTCGGTTGCATAACAACTGTGGTCTTTTTAACTATCTTTTAACTTATAAAAGGTGACAGTTAGTTAGACTAGAAAATATTCATAATCCTATAAGTGATTTTAACTAATAATTTAATAATCAAAATAAACAAAATCATTTTTACACTTTAATCCTCATTCTCTTTAAAAGTCAAGTTAAATTATTCTTTATATATTCTCTCTCATCATTAATCAATGTTTTCTTTTAAATTTAATCTTCATCAATTTCATTATCTAAAATATTTCTTTTTTTTATCTATCCCTCTAATCCTTCATTCTCTATTGTTATTTAATTCTTAAACTAAACAAAAATAATCATTTTAATTAAACAACCTCATCACCTGATTATTACAGTTTGTTCCTTACTTTACAAATATTAATACTTTATTTGATCTTATTATTTCCAACTTAAATCTAATATATTTGATTTTATATATTCCAATATTAATCTTAAACCATCTATTCATCACTTTATTACTTTACTCTTTATCTTACTAATAAATAATCTACTTCGAAATATTTTCATAACAATAAAAACTCATTATTATTCTATTTTTATACTTTTAATTTTTTAATATTTCTTATAAATTTCTCCACCTCCTCCTTTTTCTTACTTCATTATAACTCAATAATTATTTGGCAATAGATGAATATATAAAATTAAAAATATTATAATCTTTTTTTTCTTTTAAGAGTCTATTCTATCAAGAGTTTGGGAACTTATATATATTTAAAACAAAAATTTACTTTAAATATTCTTTATAGCAATTTGTAAAATAATTAATTTAATTTTCTAGAGTTATTCTACCTAATTAGTAGCTTGATTATCCATCAAAATTATCCTAATTATATGCTGATAAAATGATTTTCTTTATTTATAATTAAAGATTAGAGAGAACAACATTGTTTTAATAAAAGTGTTTTTTATAATCTTTCTAAGATAATTGCTATAGATTAGTTACAAAATTATATATATTAGGATCAGGAGACATTATTAAAAATTTTAGAGAAAAATAGAAATATAATAAAAACATAAAATAATAATTCATTAAACCTCAATTTAGAGGAATGAATAAATTATCCATAAAATATTTTTTGAAAAAGGACTTCATTAAATAAATGAATAAAATATTATTTGTATATCAACAACAGTCTTTTTTTTTTGATTCTTTCTTTGTATTTTTAGTTAAATTGATTTTATAACTAGTGTCTTCTGTTAAATTAGGCAAAGAAATCTTGCCATTACTTTATTACATAGCTAGATCAGCTAATCGTTGAAATGCTTCATGAACATTTATATCTAATTTTGCTGATGTTTCAATATAATCAACTCCCATTTAACTTGCTAATTCTTCTCCTTATTATTGTGATACTATTCTTGAATCACTAACATCTTTCTTATTTGCTATTAAAATTATTGGAATTTCATTTTTTCCATGTTATTTCAAAGAATTCATCCAAAAAGTTACTTCTTAAAATGATTTCAAATCATCAACAGCATAAACAATTAATACTCCATGTGCAAATTTATAATAATTTTATGTTAAAGTTCTAAATTTTTCTTATCCTGCAGTATCCCAAATTTACATTTTCATTATTTTACCATTTGTTTTTACTTCTTTAAATTTAAAATCCACTCCTATTGTAGCAACATGATTTTCATAAAAATTATCATCAGTAAAGCGCATTAAGAGATTTGTTTTACCAACTGAAGAAGATCCAAGAATCAGAAACTTACACATTATATCATAAGAAGCCTATTTTGACATCTATAATTTCTAAATTCTTTCGATTTAAAACAAATATTAAATTTAATAATTTTGCAAATTTTATAATATTTTCTTTGAATTCTTACCTCAAACGATTTGTATTAGAAAATCAAATAATTACAAGAAAAGAAAAAAATAATTTAAAATTATGGGTTTTATCTTTAGTATTACTACAAACGATGTTCTTCTAAAATTATCCAAAAAACTTAAATTCAAAAAATAAATTAGTTTAATTGTGATAATAATTAATGACAATCATTTTTAATAATTGGATTTAATCGCTTATGAATTTAATTTAAGAAGTCAAATAAATTAAATAATAAATCTATTTACTTGATATATGATTTATTTGCTTAAATGAAATTTCGAATTATATTTTGTAATTCTTTTATAAGTGAAAAAAAGAAATCAAGAAAACATAAGCTACCATTCTTAAGAAAATTATTTTATAATAATATTTATTTTAGTTAAAAGATCTCTTTAAAAATTGGATTTAGTATTGTAAATAGATTTATCTAGATGTTATTTATTATAATAAATCCATTAGAAATTAATAATAACAATATATAAGAGTACTGTTAGTAAGGGAAAGTGCATGCATGATGTTATTTATAAATTCTATTTTTATAAATAATTAATTTTAACAAATGTACCTCATATCTAGATTAAGTAAAGTTCATAAATCTCAAGAAGATATTGCAGCTATTCAAGATTATATGAGTCAATTACAACAATTTCATGCTCCATATGAAATACTTAAAGAAGTATAAATAATTTTATATAGCTATGTTATAGTATGAATTATAAATCATTCAAACATGGTGAACATGTAAAGAATAAAAGTGAATATGCTTATTTCATCCTCAAAGGTTAAATATTAGCTGATAATGGTGATACATATAGTATTGATTCATGGTACGATTTAGATTATTCATTCTATGTAGTGGTACTAATTCTCATTTAAAAAGGTCGATACACATTGTATTATAGTACCCATTAATATTTACAAAAATTTTAATCATACTCATGGATCTAATTTTTAATATCGCAAAAATATTTTATTATAAAATATTACTTCTATTGATAAAATTAACTCTAGCAAAATTTAAGAAAAACTAATCAGAACTTTTATTGAAACTACTTTATCTGCTGGAAACATCATTTATAAATAGAATGAATCTGCTTAATATCTTTATGTTCTCTCAGAAGGAATTTTACAAATTTCTCGATTTTATGAAAAAAACATGACTCATTATGAAAAATAAGTCTTACCTAAAAAGTATTGGCAAACAGAAATTAATATTTGTTAACTTACTAATTCAGGTGTCATAGGTGAAGAACTTCTTTATTAGGAATATGCATTTTATAATGTTAAAGTAATCTCTAAAATTGCAGTTTTATAAATGATATCAATAAAATAGTTAAAGAACTTTTTAAATATTAATGTTGTCATTTAATCTTTATAAGATTTATTTCATGATAAACATATCTAAAGAGAAGAAATCTATAATCAATAATGTGAAGAAATGGAAAAGAATTGGCAATCTACTTCTAAATAAATGATTATCAACTCAGAAATCAAAAAAAGTTTCAGTTTCAAAGTTCTTAAATCTAACTCTGAAAAATAAACTAAAAATAATTCTACGAATGCTAATAAAATAAATATTAGTAATACTCCTAATCATCAAGATGAAGAACTTGCTGAATTTTAAAGAACAAAAAGTCCTGTAAAAAAGATACCTAATTTTATTCAACAATATTTTAAATAAAAATAATTAGAATCGACTAAAAAAACTAATGAAATAACATTATAATAATTTATTTAAAGATAGCAACATTGTAATAATCCATACTAATTATTTGAAAAAGTTCATGATCCACTTAATTATATTTAGAAAGGATCAAATTATAAAAGATAACAATTTTCAGTCTTAATTTAAAATGGAATTGTCAAAATAAAGAATCCTTAAATTCCGAAATAACCAAAACGACCTATTACATCATATCTTGGAGATGAATCAAGTACTAATAATAATAACAACAATAATGATAATTCTTTGTAATAACCAGCAAGATTATTAGTAAAGAGTGTACATACTCCTAAACCTATAGTTAATTCTTTGAAAAAGTTTTATAGATGTTAGTCAGCTAATAAAACTAAAGGATTCTCTTTATTAGGAAAATCATATTAATAATAATCAAGTAAAATATATATCGATATTAGGCCCAAGAGACAATATGTTTTACTTAAGAAGTAATTCAAGCCACAACTTTAAATTAACTCTAAATAAATCCTCAAATTAAAGTTAATAATTACNGAAACATCATTTATAAATAGAATGAATCTGCTTAATATCTTTATGTTCTCTCAGAAGGAATTTTACAAATTTCTCGATTTTATGAAAAAAACATGACTCATTATGAAAAATAAGTCTTACCTAAAAAGTATTGGCAAACAGAAATTAATATTTGTTAACTTACTAATTCAGGTGTCATAGGTGAAGAACTTCTTTATTAGGAATATGCATTTTATAATGTTAAAGTAATCTCTAAAATTGCAGTTTTATAAATGATATCAATAAAATAGTTAAAGAACTTTTTAAATATTAATGTTGTCATTTAATCTTTATAAGATTTATTTCATGATAAACATATCTAAAGAGAAGAAATCTATAATCAATAATGTGAAGAAATGGAAAAGAATTGGCAATCTACTTCTAAATAAATGATTATCAACTCAGAAATCAAAAAAAGTTTCAGTTTCAAAGTTCTTAAATCTAACTCTGAAAAATAAACTAAAAATAATTCTACGAATGCTAATAAAATAAATATTAGTAATACTCCTAATCATCAAGATGAAGAACTTGCTGAATTTTAAAGAACAAAAAGTCCTGTAAAAAAGATACCTAATTTTATTCAACAATATTTTAAATAAAAATAATTAGAATCGACTAAAAAAACTAATGAAATAACATTATAATAATTTATTTAAAGATAGCAACATTGTAATAATCCATACTAATTATTTGAAAAAGTTCATGATCCACTTAATTATATTTAGAAAGGATCAAATTATAAAAGATAACAATTTTCAGTCTTAATTTAAAATGGAATTGTCAAAATAAAGAATCCTTAAATTCCGAAATAACCAAAACGACCTATTACATCATATCTTGGAGATGAATCAAGTACTAATAATAATAACAACAATAATGATAATTCTTTGTAATAACCAGCAAGATTATTAGTAAAGAGTGTACATACTCCTAAACCTATAGTTAATTCTTTGAAAAAGTTTTATAGATGTTAGTCAGCTAATAAAACTAAAGGATTCTCTTTATTAGGAAAATCATATTAATAATAATCAAGTAAAATATATATCGATATTAGGCCCAAGAGACAATATGTTTTACTTAAGAAGTAATTCAAGCCACAACTTTAAATTAACTCTAAATAAATCCTCAAATTAAAGTTAATAATTACAAGTTTGTTATACAGACAAAAAAATACAATGCGAAGAATCATTATTGTGAAGCAAGTTTTTATATAGTTACAAGATCATTTAATTCTTTATTTACTTCTTACATTTAATCAATTATCTCAAGTAATTTCTATCTTTTTTATTTTTTGATATTTAAATCTGTTTATTATTGAATTTATTCTTCAATATCTTAATATTATAAATTTAATGCTGACAAAAGTTCATCCAAGAATTTGATTCTTTCAATAACTTCAATATATTTTTATTGTTTTCTATTAATTTTTTAATCAGTCTAAATGATTTCATCTGTATTCAGATTGAGATCTTCATTTTTTTACTAAGATGGATAATTTTCTTCTAAAGTCTTAACAATCAATCTACTTACACCACTACTTTATGAATCATTTCCTTATTATTTTTATTATACAAAGTTATTATTTTAAATTGATTATGATTAAGTTAAAAATTGATGATCAATTATTTTATTTAAACTCTTGCTTTTTATTTAACGTAAATCTCTAACTTTTTATGGTTTTATTTACATTTCTTTAGATAATATTTATTAAATATTTTATTTTTTTGTTACTCTTGGACTTAGAGTTGATAAATTAGATTTAAAAGATAGAGAAAGTAATTATTATCTTAATTACTCTATTCTAATATTGGATTCTGAAAATTTCTAAACTCTTTTATATTCTGACTCTTCAAGTTTTTTCTTTATTAAATTTTATTTCAATTTTAAATTTTAAATCTCTTTTTTAAGCTATTCATTTTCTATTGTTATATTATCTATTTAATATTTTAATTTATTATTTTCATCTTCCAATTCTTAATTAATTATTATATTACTTCTAATTTTTTTATCATTATAATATTCTGCATATTACTCAATATAATTATCAGTCTCAAATAGTTTCTCTTTCAACTTTGATAATTCTGATTATAATTTTTCAGTTATTTCTAACAAAAATCTTTTTTCATTTTATTCTTATTCTAACAGAAACTATAAGTTGGAATAGTTCTATTTAATTATAATATTTACTTATTTTTCTTATTAAATTGTTATTGTATATTAATTTACTTTATTCCTATAATTTTTGTTGTTTTCTTCTTAAATCCTCAATTACTCAGTCCTTAAATAACATTAAAAAACATACAAATTTTAGATTTCTTCCATAAATTCCCTAAATTTCTGATCAGTTTATTATATAATATTTAGTAAATTATGCTATAATTATGCTATTTTACATTCATAATCTTCAATTTTGATATTACTTGTAAATTCCTGTTACATGAGTTTTTACTCTAGTTCTTTAACCAATACAATGTCATTTGTTTTTAAATGTAAACTTGTTTCTTTTCGCTTTATTTCATTTGATTTTAAATTACTCTTTTTATCATTTGATGACTAATGATGAATTTTTTATGTACCATCAAAATCTATAAACTTGAATTCTCTAATTCAAGCTATTTAATCTTTTCTTACAATGCTTTCATTGCATTTAAATAACTCTAAGATACTGAAAAGTTGTTAGTCATTTTTTAATCTTCTAATGTAGTCATTTTTTAATCTTCTGATGGACTTGAAACAATGTGATATTTTTTTTAATTGTCCTTTCCTCGAACTTTATACCCAGTAAAAAGTTAAGAACTTATAAACTGATTATATCTAGGATGCTTATCTGAAAGCACAGAATGAAAACTATCAGCTTACATTAATATATTTTATTATAAATATTTACTTAAACTGATATTATCAAAAAAAGAAGTTATTATCCTAAAAAGAACATTATTTAAATAAGTGTCAAAGATTTATTTGATTACTCTATAAACAAAAAATGTACTAAATTTAAAAAAAAATAATAAATTATTTAAAAAACTTCTCGGTGAGAAAGACGACATATATTTTTTTATAAACTTTACTCTGAATTATTATTTTAATATATGTTATATAATTGACCCATCAAATCAATAAAAATTTTTGTGCAGTGAAGCTAGATAAAATATATTAATATATGAAACATATTATCATTATAAATACTTTCTTATGAACAGTTCAGTAGCAATTAGGATTAAAAAAATAACCAAAAAAGCTCCTATTAAGAATATACAAACTTTCTAATGATAGTCTTCCTCTTTAGCATTCTATTCTTTATTTGGTGATTTAAAAGACTTAACTTTTTTAACTTGATCATCCCTTTGTTTTATATAAAATGGTATAGTCTAAAGCGATTTGAAATAATAGTTACTTATTATTCTTGTCTTCTGATTATAGAATTAGGTGTGGTTTCAATAAATCTAAGTTTAGCTTAAATGACCATTTCTTTTAATGTTTGAGGTCGAAATTCTTCTGGATTTTCTTCTTTAATTTATTTGAAATTCATCTTTTCAAAATTAGAGAAATCCGTAGTCATTAATCGCTTTATTTTCTTATTATTTCTGGTATTTTCTTTATTTGAACCAATCCAAGCCTCGTTTTTATCAGAATTATCGATATCAATGTATCCAAAAGATCTTTATTGCATTTTAGAGATATTAAAAATTTTTAAATTAATTAATATAAACAATCTAAAATAAAATGAGTTAAATTTAATATAAATAAGAAAATGGAAATATTATTTGAGAATATTTAAATAAAAATATTAATCATTTATTTTAGTAAATTTATAAGTTATTTTTTAATGCAATTTCTTTAACTCTTTGGTTTAAGTCTCCTTTTGCTTAATGAATAGAAGATTTTTTTAATTCTTCAAGTTTTAGATTCTTTTCATGATATTTTTTAGAATCAGAAATAAAAAATTTTATGATTTAACTTTCTTTTATTTCTTATATACAAAATAAAGCATTAAGATATGTTTAGAGATTTTGTTTACGTTTTTCTATATTCTCTTGAATATCATATATAAATATTACCTGGATTTTCATTAGTTTATCCAAATAATTTCCTTGTTGGGAAAGATGGTAATTTATTTTTAAATCCTTGATCAAGAAGAGCATCATGAATATTTTTAATTTCAGAATATCTTTATTTATATATCCATTCATCACCTACTAAATTATTCTTGAAAAGTAGAGAATAAACAACTACGTCATCATATATAGCATAATTATCAATTTTAATACTAATATTCATTCTAATATTATATTGACAAAAACTTTACTCTTAATTTTAAGTACTGTCAATAGGTAAATATTCTTAAACAGGTGTTAAACTTAATATTTTATCAATACTAAATAATTCATTAAAATAAGTTTCTAATTCAATTTGCCTCTATTTAATTCTTTCAATATTTTTATTAGTTTTACTAAAGAGAGATATTCCAGGAAACTATGGTAATTAAAGTAATAATTTTAATAGTATCACATTCTTCTATAATCGATCATGAAAATCTTTTATCTAAGAATATCGATTCATTGTTGTTTTTGTTTCATTTTCATAATTTACATTTGTAACTGTGATTTAATAGTAGACATTTTCATTTTATATTTGATAATCAAGTTACACTCGATATCTCTTGACTAACATAATAATCTTGAATTATAATATATATTATTCTAAATTATATGAGTTTATATTTTACACATCCTAAAAATTAGAATTTTGATTTAAATAAGATTTTCTACATTTTATACATAGTTTATAACTAAATAGTTTTTACAGTGATGAGATGATATTTAAAATGAAATTTAGTTTTAAACATGAGAAATTGTCAAAAAATTAAATAGCTCTTTTTTAAAGGCTCATCTAAATTTTGGAAAAAAGAGCAGTAATGATAAATTTTGATTACATTAAAACATATTCAATAATTAAAAAGAGAATCAGTAATGTAGTTGCTAAAGAAATACTATAATTGAACTAAAGATCTTATGAATTACATTCCATCTAATCAATTAATGGAGATAATTAGAAAGGGAGTTTAGTTAGGGCAATATAAGAATTGAAAATCAAAAATATCACTCAATAAATCAATGAATCATAATATACAACATCAAATACAAAAGAGGAATTAAGAAAAATTATTGAATTAGATAGAAGAAGAAAATGTGTAAAACTAAATTTAAAAGATAATTAGATAGTCCCAAAATCTAATGAAGAAAAAATTTATGAAGCTTGCCTGGCTGTTATATTTATAACTTTCTTCTTTGCTCTTTTTTATACAATGGTCCATGAATTTAAAAATTGAATCTTATATAGATAAATAATCAAATATTAAAATTTATTATATTAGAGGCTTCTAAACTTATATTAAAAATACTCATAGCAATCTGTAATACATATATAAAAAATATCAAGTAAAAATTTAAACATGTAATAACATTTAATTTATATTATTTTTTATTAAAAATACAAATATAAATGGAAAGATAAAACATAGAAATAAAAATATTAAATTTATTTTTAATTATACATTGAGTTAATGATGACGCTAATCTTTTTATTATTTAATTTGAATTAATTTATTATTAAATTTTTTAATCCTTAATCAATGATTGATTTAAGTTTTAAAGCCCTTAAAAATATATATAATATATTTTAATATATAAAAGGTGAAAATTATTGTTGCGGGAATTATTCGAATATTTTTAATAGTTTTAATTTCTAATTGAATTTTTACAATAAATGAATGAATAGAAATTGCGAGAAATAATGAAAATTTATACTGTCTCTAAATAAGTCAATAAAAAAGCTGAGAAAAACTTTCTCAAGATTTCCAGTCAATTTTATAAAATGCATAAGGCTGACATGACTCCTGAATTTTTGAATGAAATCAATTCCTTAAGATAATAGATTAAAGAAGAAAAATAAAATATTTCTAAATAAACCTCTCCAATTATTACTCCTCGTCTTACTGAGAGTACTTAATCTATACATACAAATTAAGCAGTAGTATCAGATTTAGTTAATAAAAATAAATAAAAATTAGATTCTCTTATTTTAGAAGGTGTACATACTTAAATATTCATACTTTATATAGATGAAATTAAAGATTTGAAGCAATGTATTATATTCTATAAATTTTATTTAGAACTAAATAAAGCAAATCAATAAATAGAAAACTAAAAAAAGCAGTATGATATTAGACTTGAAAGTATTTATATTAATTATTTATTTCAGCTCTCAATCATTAATTATAAGATTAGAAGATAATAAATGATGATTTAAAAAAAGAAATAATAAAATAAAACACATAAATATAAGCGTTGAAGTAAATTTTATTGAATAAAGTGCATAATCGATAAAACACAGAAATATCTAATCCTCAAAATCAGAATCTAGAGTAAAACTATAGTTTCAATAATTCGATCTCTAATTCTTTTATTACTCAGGAAAAAAGCTTAGACTTTTTTAAATACGAAATAGAATAAGCCCTTCAGAATTATCGTCGAGAGAAATAAAAAACTTAAGGGAAGGAAACAAAAATGTAAAAATGATATTTTTTCATTTATGAAAGTTCTGATAAGATAATAAAATATTTTCTTTTTTTATTTCAAACATTTATAATCATGTTCAAGTAAAAAAAATAATTTTTTTTAAACCATTTAAGTTTTTAAATAGGTAAGGTTTTTCATAATAAAATATATGTTAATAAGAGTCATTTAAATTTGATAACAACTTGATTTAGAAATATTCTATTTACATATATATTAAATATCGAAGTCTATCTGAACTTTAAAAAATAATAATTTAATAATTTAAAAGTATCATTAATTTGTAAATGATATTTTAAATAATTACATAAATTGTAATTATAAAATTAAAAAGTTAACAATATGATGATAAAAATGATTATAAATTTTGTAAATTAAATAAAACATTATATATGTATTCCTAACTAAATTATAGTAGTAAATAACTTATAAATGTTTCTATAGCAATAAGAGTGATAGGTATATTAAAAAATTGTGATGTATTTAATTTTATAAATTTTTAAAAAGGGTTCAACATTTTTCATCATGATAACTCCAAAGAAAACTCTTGGGACCTCTTCCAGCTGCTCTTTTAACAAATTCTGCATCATTAGGAGGTTTCATCTGATAAATATGATTGAATAATAAACCTTTTTAGTTGCACTTGATAACATCGATTATATTGATAAACAAACAGAACTCACAGTGAGAGCAGCAGACCATTCTATAAATAATTATTTATCTAAAATACCATCAAATAAGATTGATAAACAAATAAATCCATTTGAATATATATGTTCATGTTCAGGAGGTTTGCCAATAAAGATTACCTAATTATTCATAATTATATTACTTCAGGAGATTCGATTGGCTAATTTCAAAGAAAAAAAAGAGCTAAATAAGTATAAGTATTTCTACATATTCATTTGAAAACTTGAATTGTAATCTAAAATTATTTAAATTATATTACTCGAATTTCTCTCCTTAATATAATGTTCCTTTTGCACCTTCAAAAGACACAATCCAATGTTTTATATCATTATTTGGCATTCTAACATTAAATTAATCCACATAAGATTTTTGCATCTACTCTAAATCCTTTTGTAGTCTCTTCGCCATTCTACTTTACATTTCTTTAAAAAAAATTATATATTTTTATTTAATTTATATTAAATTAAGAATTTTATATTATGATAAAATTGCAAGGGTTATAATCAGAAAAACTTCATCTTTTGAAATGATAATAATAATAATTCAAGAAAAAATTGAATATAATAATATTAATTATATTTTTAACTTTAATGAAATCAAGTACTAGTTAAAATTTATAATAAATTATTTTAATATTAGTTTATAATTATTTAACCAAAATTCTAGAGGATTGCCGCTTGATAATTAAATTTTAAAGACAAATGCAAATTTTATAAAATTGCTATATACTCAAAAGGTAGGATACCTAAGATTAATAGTTCAATTCACAATTTTCTTCACCAGAAACAGATTACAGACAAACTTAAAAAGAAATAATTTCTAACAAATCATAAGAGATTCAAGAGAAGGAAACCTAGCAACTTTTATATTTTACACCAAAAAAAGGAAGAAATTAAGAAAATGTGATTTATTATACACCAGAGATTAAAAGAAAACCATCTAATTAAGTAGATTTAGAACATAAAAAATTCAAATAGATAGGCAACATCTTGTTTGTAATACAAATTATAATTATAATACTATTGGAATTAATGACTTGATTATTATTATTTTTTTTATCTAATAAATATAATATTACTCATATGAATTAAGAGGTAGTGAATTATAACTTTAAAAACCTAAATATACATTCAACATATACCATTAATTAAAAAATAAGAATATTTATGACTTAAAAATTATAATTAATGGATTGATATGATTAATAAAAAAGGAGATCAAAAATTCATTTATTTGTTATTGGGATTAAATTTTTATTGTTGCAACAAATAGATAATAGAGAGAATAATTATTATTTANAAATTATTTAAATTATATTACTCGAATTTCTCTCCTTAATATAATGTTCCTTTTGCACCTTCAAAAGACACAATCCAATGTTTTATATCATTATTTGGCATTCTAACATTAAATTAATCCACATAAGATTTTTGCATCTACTCTAAATCCTTTTGTAGTCTCTTCGCCATTCTACTTTACATTTCTTTAAAAAAAATTATATATTTTTATTTAATTTATATTAAATTAAGAATTTTATATTATGATAAAATTGCAAGGGTTATAATCAGAAAAACTTCATCTTTTGAAATGATAATAATAATAATTCAAGAAAAAATTGAATATAATAATATTAATTATATTTTTAACTTTAATGAAATCAAGTACTAGTTAAAATTTATAATAAATTATTTTAATATTAGTTTATAATTATTTAACCAAAATTCTAGAGGATTGCCGCTTGATAATTAAATTTTAAAGACAAATGCAAATTTTATAAAATTGCTATATACTCAAAAGGTAGGATACCTAAGATTAATAGTTCAATTCACAATTTTCTTCACCAGAAACAGATTACAGACAAACTTAAAAAGAAATAATTTCTAACAAATCATAAGAGATTCAAGAGAAGGAAACCTAGCAACTTTTATATTTTACACCAAAAAAAGGAAGAAATTAAGAAAATGTGATTTATTATACACCAGAGATTAAAAGAAAACCATCTAATTAAGTAGATTTAGAACATAAAAAATTCAAATAGATAGGCAACATCTTGTTTGTAATACAAATTATAATTATAATACTATTGGAATTAATGACTTGATTATTATTATTTTTTTTATCTAATAAATATAATATTACTCATATGAATTAAGAGGTAGTGAATTATAACTTTAAAAACCTAAATATACATTCAACATATACCATTAATTAAAAAATAAGAATATTTATGACTTAAAAATTATAATTAATGGATTGATATGATTAATAAAAAAGGAGATCAAAAATTCATTTATTTGTTATTGGGATTAAATTTTTATTGTTGCAACAAATAGATAATAGAGAGAATAATTATTATTTAAATATAGAGCTTCTTTTTAAGGATTTTATAAAATGGCAATATAGTTAAATGCAAAATCAGAACATTATTAAATAAAGAGAAATAAAAAATTATTATGCGTGGATGGAATGAATATGAAAAAAATAATGAATATTGTCAAAACAATTATGTGAATCAATTAGAATGAATTAATAATATATAATAAATGAAAGTTAAAGAGAGATGACTATTATATTTAAAAATGAAACAAATTTTTATTTTTGTAAAAAATCTCTAATCTAAATGTCAAAATCTAAATTTTATCTCTAATAATTCTTAATTTTTCATCTCTATCTTTATTTCTCTTAAAATAACTTTATAGAAATTATGTATAAAATGAACATTCCATCTAAAAAAATTTCAATCTATATTGACAAAAGTTTTAAAGTCAATGAATGGCAAGACTTTCTTTTTCTTCTTCGAATAAAAATAGTACTAAATTTTTAATTTATTTGTTATTAATTTGTTATCCTAGTGATAAATTTGTTTGAAAAATGGTACATAATATAAAAAAATACAATATTTTCTTAATATTGCGAGTGCTAATAACTCATAATCTATCTCTCTAAATAAATTATTACAAATACCTTTTTATTTTTCAGATATTATAAATTAGAACAGAGATAAATTCTTATGCATGTTCCAATTAAGCTTTAATAACCTATTTTTTGATTTGATATCTACAAATGCCTTTTTAAAACTTAAACCATTTTCATAAATATTTAAATATAAGGATTAGCTCATAAATAACTTTTTTAATTCTGTGCATGTAATTACAAATGTATTTAATTCATGAATTTTTCTAAATTAATATTTTATTATTAGCATTTAGTAGTGTTATCTATTTAAGTTAAAATCTTGAGAATTATCCATTAAACTTGATTATAATTTGAAATATTTGTATTCTAACTTTTTGGAAATAAGTAATTCAATCTTAAATTTCATTAGAGATATAAAGTTGATCTCAATTTTTTGAAACTAAAAATTATATGAAACTAAAATTAATAAACTTCAAACCAACTCTTTTAATATCAGTAATTTAAATTAAATATATTTAAGAATATTCTTTAATTTCATTTGATTTGTGCAAGTTTCTTTATTTAGATAACTATATTAGTATATCCTAGCCATGTAATTGGATTTATGGAAACCAATTAAAGTTGGATAAATTTAATTATACGTATTAATACATATGAGCGGCTTTAAATTTGCAAATCTTTTTTTATCTCGATTTATAAATTTAGGTATTATTTGCAAAACATGCATCATTTTTTACCCAATTAACTCATCTTTGACTCCTACTCATCAATGAATTACTGGAATACATATCAGAATCTACAAAACTCTTACTATAATAATAATTATTATGCTTACTAATAGATGGCGTGTGCTTAACCTTAACCTTACCCTTATTATCATTAGAAATTTTCATAAAATTTAGAACAAGGTATTGCTTCTTTCTAAATAAATACTAGCATTTTATTATGAAGACCCAATCTCTACTTAATGCACTAGAAGATCAATCATAGAACATTAAGATGTGATATAATAAGTCACTAATGAAACTCTCGAACGATACATTATGATGATTATAAATGAAGACGAAAGTTTTCATAATATAATAACGAAGCTAAAAAATAACAATTAGATTGCTTTATGTAATCTGCTTGAAATGTTAGCCTAGAAATAAAAATGTTAATAAAAAAGTAGGGAGGAACTTGTTAAATATTGCTTAAGAAAAGCATTGAAATTTATATTCTAAAGAGTATAAGAAAAATATGATAAATCAAGTATTACTTTTATACATATAACATAGAGACAAATTTGAAATCTGCACAAAAAATATTCATGTAAATTGTAGAGAAAGAAACTCAAATTAGTATTATGCTTCCATTCAGAAAAAATAGCAAAAATAAAACAATGAATTCAGATTTTTTAAAATAAATTTTCTCTTCTAAGACATTTGTTATTTACTATAAGGAATTTTTATGTATAATTATTACTTATTTTAGGTTGTCTGGAATAGGAGATACAAAAGGATTCCAAAAAAAAAATAGCATCTCTTTGTAATAAAATTATGAATCATATTCGAGATGAAAAAAATGTAATTGATCATGTTTAAACAATTTATAGTTTGAATTCGATGTAAAAAGATTGCCATGGTCTTATTCAAATGTAGAAAAGGTTAAGCAAGCTGCTCAAGAAATGTTACTTTATTCAAATTTTGAGATTAAATGAATTTTTATATATTAATTTAATCCCTATAGATGATGATTATTAATAAAATTCTTATTTAAAATACTCTTTATCAATCATAAGTTAAATCAATAGGATTTTAGAAAAAATGCCAGTATTTTTTTAAATAGAAATAAATAGAAAAAGAATAAGAAGCTTTAAGGAGTTTTAATAAAAATACTTTTTTCTAGATAAATATCTAAATAAATGGTAGAAAAAATTCCTTAATAAAACTATGAATAGCCATTGAATTAATTAATGTATAATTTAATTAATGATTAATAATTTATTATATAAATATTATTAATATTAATAATAACAGATTATAACATAATTTTTAAAAATCATCCAATCAAAATAAAAATAACAATAAAAATAATTTAGATGATCTAAGCTAAATTTTATTATTCTAAATATTCTGAATAGCAATGATTATTGCTCTAAGTGGAATTGAGTTAACATCTCATTTTTAATGAATTCCATTCACATTATTCTGTCTTCAATTTACATAAGCTAGGATTTTAATATTGTTAACATCTATTTTTTTGTAAAATAAAATACTCAATATTTTAACATTGATTTTAATTCCACATACATAATCCTTTATTTTAAGTACAAGATTCATAAGTTAAATAAGAAGCACAAACAGAGCATCCCCTAAAAAATAAATAAAATAATTTACTTGGTTCCCCAGATACATTAAACTCCATTAGCAAAAGTACATTCATACTCAGACTCTTTATGTTTACACTCTAGTACTACACATTCAAAAGAATCAAAAATAGTAGCATCTCTTTATGAAATAGGTAAAACATGTCCATTTACTAGTGCTATACATCTAAGAATAATAATTGATATAAACCTCTCCTTAAATCTAGTATTTCTACAGCCTTTGACAGTTTAGAAATCTTTACATTTTGTAACTTAAACACAATGATCATCTTACCAATCACATGATAATTGGCCAAAGGATTAACAATCATACTCACTAGTGGAATCTTCGCATCTATTGAACATTTGGAATATGAATTTAAATACTTTTACTCAATACATTTTCCATTCACGTTAGTTTTCATTAATTCATATTCATAATTAGATGTGATAGTTCCATCCCATCTACATCCATATGATTTGTAAATACAGAAGTATTCATTTGTATATTTAGAACAAGGCAAATTATAAAGCATTGACTTTTCGCATTTATCTGTATTCCACTCGCAAACTGGATTATTATTTGAATCTTTCATTTAGTAACATAAATTGTTATCACTAATAGATTCACATGTAATCTAATTTACAGAACATGTTTATCCCCATAAATTTAATATCAAAACAAATAGCAATAAAGTATTCAACATTATATATTATTATTTATATAAACTATTTTGAGTTAAAAATTAAATCAATAATTTTTTTTAACACTACTTCTTCTAGATCCACTATCTCTAATTTAATTTACTTTCGAACTAGTTTTTATAGATGAACTTGTTTATGTTAAAAATTTTCTCTTTTATATACTCTCAATTTAAGCTTCTGTCATTGTTATATCTTCTTCTATATCATGATATTGTTTATTAAGATCTTAAAATTTCTTCTTCCATTTAGCTAATTCTCTATTTTATTCCTCGATTTAACCATTTGCTTCTTCTTCAGCATTTTCTAGATTATATTATGCCTGATCAACCTAACTCTCTAAATTTTATATCTCTTCTTCATTCTCATTTAAAATCCCCTTTAATTTTTCAATTTATTATTCTAAGTATCTAATTCTCCCTTCATCTTCTACTATTACTTATTTTATTTCATTCTTCTTTTAAGGTCCACGCTTCAACATCAATTACAACTCAATCAATTATTTCTCCAAAAGAATCTATTTACTTTTCCATGGCCCTTCTATTTCATCCATTGCTATTACATTTATTGGTCTATTTATATGATGCACTTCATGTATTATAGGTACTTCCTCTATCTCTCTCACTTATTTATAATCTACATTTTATACCAACATTCACTTAAGGAGCTTATTAAACTACTTAAATAGGCTCATTATATAATCTATACACTGGTTATATAGATTGTGTATAATAAACTTTTTATTAATTTAAAGGAGAAGAAGATCTAACAATTGGTTGTCTTATTGATTAACCAATTGATTATTAAACAAATTAAACTGGAACTCTTTATGATTGAGATGTTGTTAGTTAAGGTTATGATAAATTTCTACCATGTGTAGAATAAGTAGCTAAACGAGCTATAATATTTTTTATTTAAATCTTACTGCTACTTCCTTATTGTATTTGAGAATTTGCTATCCCATAACTTGTGATCGACTAATCAAATTAAGGATAAACTTCAGATTTATAGTAGCTATATTTTGGATCATATGTATATGAACTATTCATTATTTCAGAAATAAAATTTAATTATAAATGAAAATATTTAAATGTTTTGATTCCCCAAGCAATTTAATATTTAGAATTCTTCTTATTAGTCTCCATTTTAAATGATTCTTTATATAAGATTATGTAATAAACTAAAAAGCTTAATTTCATTATTTGATATTATTTTCAATAACTAAAATAAAAGAGGCCTAAAATAACAAAATTAAAAAATTATATTAATAATCAATTATAATTTCTGTATACATTGATTTGCTTAATATCCTTCCATCCAAATATTGCATTCCATTATTAATCATATACTTAGGTAGATTTATCAGGGTAAGTAGCATAAATGTGAACATAGAAAATTAAAACAACAATCTTGATTATAATAATATTTACTTTTACAAAAAGTAACAACCAACTTAATATTATTTAATATTTCTATAATCCATATTCTAAATGATCATAATGTGCATTAAACTCTCCTAAATATGGCTACGTAATTAAAATTAATTTCTTACTGTACTATAGATAGCTAGCCAAATTATATCTATCAGCAAAGCAATTCCCAACATTACCATAATTATTTTAATGTGAAGCAAGGATTAAAGCCTATAATTTTTCTAATAAAATAAAAAGCAATAGAAAATAACTAAAAACTAAAATAGATCATATTGTTTACATCAAAATTTAATGTTCTATACATACTATTTAATAATCCAAACACTAAATAAAGTATAATTAATAAAAGTGAAATTTAAACCAACCTATCTATTTAATTTTCACTAATCAATAAGGGACTTGCTTATTATTACTAATTTGGTTATGTTTAATATGTAGATATAGTTAGATTATTTTAAAATTTGATTGCCTATTTGAATGGAGAATTTATGATATCTAAATCAACAATGTGATCATTTATTTCTTATTCTAATTAATTGATCTATGTCGTATTTTCATTTATTAAGTCTTATAAATATTTATTCTATAAATCTTGGTATAGAAATTACTTTTGAAAAAATCCATTAGATTTTGAGATGCAATTTAGCTCTGACAGCAGAATTAATTTCATCAGATAAATTTACAGTAAAATCATGGAGCATTTAATCCCCAAAAGTATTGATATCTATATAAGCAACTCCTCCTATTCCTCTTTTTTATTGTAATTCTGTATCCAACAAGATAAATTTCATTACTGCTTGTTCATTAACATTGCTAATCTATTAAGTTATATAATTACAATTCAAAGGATTCATTCCAAACTGGTTTCTACCTTTTAGTCAACTCTAAAATCAATTAATTATTTACATGTATAAACAACAGATGACATGCATTCTAAACTAATTTATAATTATCCATTGCCTTAATACAAAATTTCAGCATCAAGAATTTCTACATTCAATTTACTTGATTAGATGACATTATTTGTTTATGATTATCTAAGTTTATCATTATATGCTCGGATTTCACTAATCATAATTCAAATATCAAATACATATTTTTCTAATCTATAATTTGCTAGCATTTGCTAATTTTATCATTTAAGACATCTTAGGCCTTTTTGAAGACATTTATTAACTAATTAATAGTGCATTATTATTATGTTTATGCTTATGGGATTTGTTCAATCAATTATTAATACACATCTCTATCAAAATAACCATTAGCACATTTTGAATCCAAAAATGATAATATTTCACCTACATTATATTTTTGATTATGTAATTATGAAAATTCATTGAATACTTCCTAAACTTAATTCATATTTAAATATATAACGATTATTAATAAATATTTTCAATCTATAATTTATTTTTAGCATTCATCTTATCAGATTGTAGATTACATAATTTACATTTATTAATCTGACAAACAAATCATTATTCGCAGACTTAAATATTATTATGAAAGATAATTATAATTGTTTTTAATACCATAAATCTATTTAAAGTTAAATATCTTAAAGATATTAATTTTTAATTAGAATTATGAATCTTAGAAAAGTACTTTTAGAAAATAAAGAATAAAGTTGATTTTTTTGAAATAATTTAATAAATTAATTTTCTAATTTTAGTTTTTTTTGTCATTTAATATATATATATTTTGAAAGTATCCTGTAAAAATTGATATAATAATTGGAAAAATATTAGATAAGTTAAATACATAATGAATATTAGATTTCAATATAATAGTAGTATTTGAGTTTGAAATAGTAATGCTCATTTGTATTACCGATATACCATGCCAAATCTTACTCTTTTTTGACTATTGGTTTTACTTTTTTGAGAATTGGTTATTGATTTTTCAGATCCAATAGATTTCAAAATAGATTTAGGTTCTTGAGATATAATGACAGCTTCATCTAATTAACAAGATAACCTATTCATTTTGATAAGTTTATTTGATCTCTAATCAGGACTATGTATTAATAATGCTGTGTTATGTTTCTTTTAATGATTTGTATGTATGACCTTGACTGGACTTAGTTACCTATCAGCAGATTTTCTTCTATTGATAATTGTTTTATCTTATTTCAGCATTCCCAAAAAATAAATCTCTTCCTTCTTATAGAGATTTTTAGTCTTGATAAATTTAGTAGGAGACTAAGCTCTAGATAATTTACTATTTTTAACAGGCGATTAATCTTCATCTTACTTATCTTCATTAGTCATTAAAATTTCAAATTCTTCTTCCTCTAATCTAGCAATAGTAGGATTTTTAGATTCTATACATGGTTTAGATGGACTTTGAGATTAGGAATTCAATAGAGGTAACATACATTAACTATTGCAAGGCTCAAATTGTTATTTAAAGTTTCTAGCTACTAAATTTACCTCATCTATAGAAGGAACTTATTAATGACAGGCACCATTACCCATTTTATATATAAATTAAAACTTAATTATTCAATAATTAACCAACAACAACAAAGTTAAAAAATCTTAATAGAGATAAACTTCTATTATAGCATATTTCATGGCTCAGTTTGCATTTTACTCTGTGTCATCCTCATTCTACTATTCTGAATTATAACATTTTATATTCAAACTAAGTTCCTTAATGATTTTGTCACTATTTTTCTTTTGTTAACTTCTCAAGTAGGAGAATTTTGATTTTTATAAACTTATCTTCAATTATTAATCTTTGTTTAGATTTTAATAATAGCTCTATTCTATTTAAGCAAGCCGTATATGTATTTATATTCTAATGAAACCTCAAAAGGATTACAAAACTTTTTTTTTAGCTTTTTAAAAATTGTTGATAAATTTGAGTTAATCTTATTGCATTCAACCCCTTTATTTAATAAGACATTTATTTCTAAATATATATTAATATTATTTCAAGATTCTAAAACAACAACCATTTTTGATTTTTTCCATTTTCTTCTTACGATATTGGCATCTATAAAATTATGGAAACTATCCTAATCATTATTTCTTTGAAAATTTTTTTATATTTCGTTAAAATTCATGTGATGCATGTATTAATCAAAATCTCTCTACAAATCAAAGTTTTCAAATATGTCCTTGTATCTTGCCATATATTAAAATTAATCTTTTTATAGTTCAAATATATACTTTAATTATCAATTAAAATAGTATTAACCTCCAATGTATCTGTTTCTTATTCATTTTCCTCTATTATATCTTGATTTTTAATTAAAGTTATGCTTTACGTACCTTTAGTTACAAATTATTTATTTAATCCTTTTGAAATATTGATGCTTTCATCTCTTGATAATTCTTAATCAAAGTCTGTTATTTTTTTTTATTAATTAAATGTATCATTCAGATTTTTGATATCCAAGCTCTCTTTATAATTGACTTCAAGTGATCTTGAAAATTCTTAACTTAAAAATACTGGAATTCTTCTCTTCGGTTAAATCGATAATTTCTTATTTGATTTTTATCTAATTCCTTCATAATTTTTAGGAGTAGTTCGTTTAATTTGATTGTTAATTTGTTCTTGCATTTTAGGATCTTTTAAAAGATGGTATAATACACTATCAGCTATCTTACTTTCAAAACTTAAAGTAGAAATACGCTTTAAATGATTCTTCCTTTCAATATATCTTCTTTCTTACAAAAACCTCTTTTTATACTTTAATAAAGTCTTTGTTCTACTAGGGAAACCTGTAAGCATTGGACAACTGTATAATAAATGAGTTGATTTACTACATCCAATACATTAAATGTGAAATTCATCGAATCGACCTGAAAATTTCACTAAATCTTTGAGTTAACAATATTTTTCCTATAAAATTAATAAACACTTATTACATATCCAAATTTTTTAGCTATTAACTAAAAATTTTCTTTACTTATTTTTAAAATCCTAGTTGGTTTTGTTGTTCTACAATTTATTGAATAATGTTAATCAAGCAAGAAATCTTATTATCCAAATATTTCATCTAAACCATCGATTTTTTAAATTGAAACAGAATTAGTTGATCCTTCAGGCAATTAAACATAATATTCAACTTCTCCTTCACATAAAATAAATAAAAATTGACTTTATTCTCCTTTAGTAAAGATACTCTACCAAGGAGTTAAACGTTCTTCCTAAAAATCTGCCGCTAGTGCCTAAAGAAAGTCAGAATTAAAGTTTTCGTGAAAAAATGGAATCTTTGATATGCTTTTCATATTGAGATCTAGGATCATTTCCTTAAATAATATAATTTATATTTACATTGAATAAATTACTTGGTAATTATTGTTATAATTTCATCNTATCTGTTTCTTATTCATTTTCCTCTATTATATCTTGATTTTTAATTAAAGTTATGCTTTACGTACCTTTAGTTACAAATTATTTATTTAATCCTTTTGAAATATTGATGCTTTCATCTCTTGATAATTCTTAATCAAAGTCTGTTATTTTTTTTTATTAATTAAATGTATCATTCAGATTTTTGATATCCAAGCTCTCTTTATAATTGACTTCAAGTGATCTTGAAAATTCTTAACTTAAAAATACTGGAATTCTTCTCTTCGGTTAAATCGATAATTTCTTATTTGATTTTTATCTAATTCCTTCATAATTTTTAGGAGTAGTTCGTTTAATTTGATTGTTAATTTGTTCTTGCATTTTAGGATCTTTTAAAAGATGGTATAATACACTATCAGCTATCTTACTTTCAAAACTTAAAGTAGAAATACGCTTTAAATGATTCTTCCTTTCAATATATCTTCTTTCTTACAAAAACCTCTTTTTATACTTTAATAAAGTCTTTGTTCTACTAGGGAAACCTGTAAGCATTGGACAACTGTATAATAAATGAGTTGATTTACTACATCCAATACATTAAATGTGAAATTCATCGAATCGACCTGAAAATTTCACTAAATCTTTGAGTTAACAATATTTTTCCTATAAAATTAATAAACACTTATTACATATCCAAATTTTTTAGCTATTAACTAAAAATTTTCTTTACTTATTTTTAAAATCCTAGTTGGTTTTGTTGTTCTACAATTTATTGAATAATGTTAATCAAGCAAGAAATCTTATTATCCAAATATTTCATCTAAACCATCGATTTTTTAAATTGAAACAGAATTAGTTGATCCTTCAGGCAATTAAACATAATATTCAACTTCTCCTTCACATAAAATAAATAAAAATTGACTTTATTCTCCTTTAGTAAAGATACTCTACCAAGGAGTTAAACGTTCTTCCTAAAAATCTGCCGCTAGTGCCTAAAGAAAGTCAGAATTAAAGTTTTCGTGAAAAAATGGAATCTTTGATATGCTTTTCATATTGAGATCTAGGATCATTTCCTTAAATAATATAATTTATATTTACATTGAATAAATTACTTGGTAATTATTGTTATAATTTCATCATATCAATTTAATCCTAGCCCAAACAATCATTCCATAAATATTCGAAATATCTTCTTACCTTTATTTGCAATTCTGAATTAAATCCTCTGATCCTTAAATATTTTTTAAGGTCATTCAAATCTAATCTTATTTGTTAATCCTTTTTTTAAATAGAATTTATTATTTATCCAACTGAAGATACAAAGAAACCAAATGTACAGCAGGAGGTTATAGCTACAAAAATGACTAAAACTCTTTCATTTAAATTTGATGGAGCAAAATCACCATAACCAATTGTAGTCATTGTAATAACACTCCAATAAAATGTTGTTATCTAATTATTTTTAATGTCTTACATAACTTGTTATAAGATCAGCATCTTCAAGATGCTCTTGAATTATCCACGAAGTTCTTGTATTTTATTTGCCTACAAAATATAAAAAGCAACAGAAAACATGAGCTTCTAATACAATCAAATACAATAGCCTTATTAAATCATAAATTGCCCAATGATTTGTAGCCAATTCTAATTTATCTAATATTAATCCAACTCTTTTTGGAACATCAAGTATTTTGACTACCATAAATAACTGCAAAATGCTATTACTATTCTTCTCTATGAAATATGCTAAAGATATAATTATAAGTAATGTGTCTATAAAGATATCTTTAGAATGATAAAAATGCTTTAAGATTTTATTTCTGTTAGTTACTAAATATCCTGCCTCATAATAACCACTATTTAATTTTACTAAAACATCTATCAAATAGCTTAAAAAGGAATGATCAAAAAAAAAATTTCTCCTTCTTTGTAATTATCAGGCCTTTAATTTTCAAAATCAAAAGCAAATTTAATAGTGCAATATAAAAAATTAAAGTTTGTCATAAAGACTAAATAAATGTTCCAAATTAAAATTATATTTTATTCTGGTTTGAATAAAAATTAGCTCTTGGACAAGTAATCAAATAGATTTTATAAAGTATAATCTTAGAATATGGTTTTTTATACCAATCGCTAAAACTATGAATCTGGAGCTGCTTTCTAAAGTTATATAAGTATTACAATATATTTAAAGTAATCATTTTTAACATAAAATTTAAAATCTGCAGCCTTGTCATTAATTATTCTGAACATGTTGGCATCTAAATATTTAAAATCTTAAGGAAAAATTGATTGAGTGATAATTGTAATGAATCTTATGATTTTAACAAATATATTTAAAGGATTTACTTTGGATTATTATTCTATTCCAGGATTTTATTTGATGTTTTATATTTTTTATAATTGTAAAGTCTTGAAATAAGCTGGACAAGATCTAAATTAGCTTTAGCTTCTCAGTGAATCAGATTTCTTAATTGGAGGAATAAGAGGTCTGTCTGTATGCAATTCTGAGTTAATATGCATTATTTATAAAAATTAATTGATTGTTAAACACTGATTAACAATACATTTTGCTTTACCCATTTTAAATAATTAGTTTAATAAATGAAAACATTTGAATATAAGATAAAAATAATTGATAACTATATATTATAAAAACTAATTTATCAAGAATTTAACAAATACAAAAGCCACTAGAAGTAAAAGCAATTTAGTTCCAAATGAATTTAAATTTGCAGATGAAAAAACGCTAGTTTAGTTATAATTATTAATAATAATAGAAAGATTATATTGCACTTTTATTTGAAAAGAAATGATTTTTCAGTTCTAGTGTATTAGAAAACATCTAATATTTGATAAATAATACTTATTAACCTATGATGGTTCAAGTATTTTTATTGGAGAAGTATATATTAAAACCTTAATAAACCAGACAAAGTCAAAACCCAAATACCAACTAGAAGTATCTCTAAGATCTACAATAACATTTCATATTGATGAAGATTTTTATGGTTTTTCAATTCCATACTAGGGTCAATAAAAACTCTTTAGAGCTAATACCAATAAGATTAGAGAATTAAAAAAATTAATCGATGCCAAGATAGTTTATCTTGATATGAATCAATTCTATGTTCCTTAACAAGTCTTAGGTATTGGTGCTTTCTCATAAGTATAATTATTTTATAAAATTAGGTACAAATGGTGTAAAATTTGTAGACAAAATAGTTAGTAGCTGCAAAATTCCTAAACAAGAATAGAGAAGGAAAATCAAACACGGAACGAATGAATGTAAAATTAGATCATAATTACACTTATAGGATATAATAAATGAAATCTAAATATTGTACCGATTGAATCACCCAAATATTGTGAAAATTAAAGAAATATATGATAAAGCTAATTAAATAGTCATCATACATGAATATGTGGATGGTTAAACTTTAGAAAGATTCATTAATGAACATGGAACATAATTACATTAAACTGAAATTTAATCAATTATGAGAGTAATTATATATAATAATCCTTTTTAGCAAATTTTGTTAGCTATTATATATATTCATGAATAAGGTTTACTACATAGAGACATAAAACCAGATAACATTATGATTGATAAAAATTTGAATATCAAGTTAATTGATTTTGGCTTGGCGACAAAACAAGGGAGTCCGTTATGCATTCAAAAATGTGGCACTCCAGGATATATTGCCCCAGAAATTATCAATTCTAATAAACCTCAATACAACAATAAGAGTGATATCTTTAGTCTTGGCGTTGTATTTTATAAACTGTATTTTAAATTCATTATTACTTTAGAATTACATCATAAGATTTATTTTAGTAATCACAATTAGATAATTTGTAATATTGTTATAATGAAAATATACTTTCAATGGAGCATCTCTTAGAATTTAATATTTCAGATTCCTGCTTTGATTTGTTATCTAGTATGCTTTGCTATGATAGAAATAAAAGAATAAGTGCAAAAGAGTCTCTACAACATAACTATTTTAAGGAGAGTCTTCGACCTTCTGTCAAAAAAACTTAAGTCTTACTTTAATAATCTACTTAATTCGTTTAATAATAATCAACCATTTTCCAGTCATAATTGTCAGAAGGAAGTCGAAAATAATCCAGAAAAATTAGTGATAAAACAAACAATCGATCGTATTTATTTTTATTTATTCATTAGTTTATCGTACAAAAAATCGATTAAATCTGATAGTTCAATATGATGAAGAATTTCTATATGATATTTACTCGAGTTATATATATAAATTGTAATTTAGGTTGAAAATTTTATTTTGAATCCTTAACAGTTTTTCTTATATTTATTTTATTTATTTAAAATGCTCTCAGATAACTAGTACATTTATCAAAAACAAGGTTAAGCAAATATGAGACCTGATTCTTCGATTTTAAGAAATGAGAATCGCATCCAAAGTTCAGAACCTATAGAAAGAAACAACACTTAAAAATCATTAATCTAATAATAATCTCCTCAAGAGATAACCAATTATTTGAAACAAAACTTATCCTTTGTTAATATAAGTGTTAGATAATTCGAAAACTCTATTTAATAATTAGTTACAGCTTTTGGAAATCATGTGATAAATGGTTAATAATAATACTATTACTAGGATTTCGAATTGATGAATTTATCAGAAAGTTCTTTTGCGTTTTAGAACGAAGATTGAATAAATTCTTTGATCATTTAGATTAAACAATATTTTAACAGAATAATCAACAATAATTTACAATACCTGAAGATTTCAATGCTTCGGAAATTAGAAATCATATTAGATAGAAAGCTAATTAAATACCCACAGATCTTTTGAACCATTTTTAAGAAAAGTTAAACACCAATGAAATTGACCGAGAAATATTAAGGAAAGTTGATTAAATTTTAAGGGTTTATGAATTATTTAGATCTGATCAAGGGTAGAATTGTTTTATTAATATTACCAAATTCAATTTAGAACAATTGCTAGATAGCACCTGCAATAATCAACTTTAGGATATTCAATCTATTGAATAGTTAATTGAATCCTAATTAATTATTTCAATTCAATTAATTTAATCAGTAGTACTAAAAAATAATACTAATTTTTTAAACATTTTCAGTAAAGAAGAAATTTTAACCAAGTAAATCTAAAATGTTATTTAGATTTTATTCAACACTTTCGGATGCTGATGAAAAATAAATAACAATCGATGATATCTACAATATTTGTAGAATTGTATGTCAAAGAGATCGAAAAATCATTTATAATGACTTTCATCATTAAATTAGTCAGAATTTAAATGAATTGGCACCAGATTTTTTTTAAACGTTCTCAAACAAAAAATCTTAAATATAATTGAAAAGAGAACAACTTTAAAATAAACTACTAAATGTTTAAAAACAATGGGAAATAATTAAATTAGATGAAAATTATTATTTGATTTTCAATAATAGAATAAATGAAGCAAATTTAAATCATTCTAATTAATAAGGCTTACATCAACTCCAAAGATTAATGGTATTTTTTAATAAAGTAAAAAATTTATAATCTGACTAACTTGAATTATAAAAAGAAATAAATATTTATATGGAGGAAACTAAAAAAGATGTTCAAGGTAAGCTTTCTGATGCCATTGTTAGAGCAAGGTAAGTTTACTCTAAAATAATTCCTGGAAAAAATCCATCAAACCAAATCAAGGTTTTTGTTGATACTCTATACTAAGAATTGCTAAATTTATTAGAAAAAAGTTAATTACAATAAAATAATTTCAATTCTTCATTTTAATAGACTTTGTAATCCTAATTAGGAAAAAAATCATAGAACTCTTCATTCCTAAAATCAAGCAATAGAACCTTACAAGATTCTTAAATTAATCGGCCCTTCTCTAACTTTTAATACAATCAATTAACAAATCCCTCTGCAAAAATAGAAAATATGTTATAAGGATAATCTGAATTTGGATAAAATTAAGATAAAAGGCAGAAACTAAATAGAGAAGTTTATGCAGAACAAAAATTAGAGTATTATAATGATTCATTTTAAGGAAAAATTAAATATCCAGAATACTAAAAGATAAACTAAAATTAAAGCTCATTAAATAAATCTGATTTATCATTATAAGATTAAGAATTTAATTAGATTCAAAAAAAAAATCTAGATAAAGATTAATCAAATAAGATAAATAAATAAATGGAGTTATAAGTAAAAAATAATTAAAATCAGTCAAACATATCTTGTAAGCAAATTGAAGTCAAAAAAGATTAATAAAAACAAATTGATTAGACTAATAAATAATCATCGCAATTAATTTAGACAAAATAATCAGATATTTCTAAAAAACAAGACTCTCCGAAAGAATAGATAAAATAACCAGATCCTATTAAAAAGTAAGAACCTCCAAAAGAAAAACCAAAATAATCAGAACCTCCTAAAAAACCTGAACCTCCAAAAGAATAATCAAAATAACCAGAACCTCTTAAAAAGCCAGAGCCTCCAAAGGAATAACCAAAATAACCAGAACCTCCTAAAAAGCCAGATCCTCCAAAGGAATAACCAAAATAACCAGAACCTCCTAAAAAGCCAGAACCTCCAAAGGAATAACCAAAATAACCAGAACCTCCTAAAAAGCCAGAACCTCCAAAGGAATAACCAAAATAACCAGAACCTCCTAAAAAGCCAGAACCTCCAAAGGAATAACCAAAATAACCAGAACCTCCTAAAAAGCCAGAACCTCCAAAGGAATAACCAAAATAACCAGAACCTCCTAAAAAGCCAGAACCTCCAAAGGAATAACCAAAATAACCAGAACCTCCTAAAAAGCCAGAACCTCCAAAGGAATAACCAAAATAACCAGAACCTCCTAAAAAGCCAGAACCTCCAAAGGAATAACCAAAATAACCAGAACCTCCTAAAAAGCCAGAACCTCCAAAGGAATAACCAAAATAACCAGAACCTCCTAAAAAGCCAGAACCTCCAAAGGAATAACCAAAATAACCAGAACCTCCTAAAAAGCCAGAACCTCCAAAGGAATAACCAAAATAACCAGAACCTCCTAAAAAGCCAGAACCTCCAAAGGAATAACCAAAATAACCAGAACCTCCTAAAAAGCCAGAACCTCCAAAGGAATAACCAAAATAACCAGAACCTCCTAAAAAGCCAGAACCTCCAAAGGAATAACCAAAATAACCAGAACCTCCTAAAAAGCCAGAACCTCCAAAGGAATAACCAAAATAACCAGAACCTCCTAAAAAGCCTGAACCTCCAAAAGAATAACCAAAATAACCAGAACCTCCTAAAATGCCTGAACCTCCAAAGGAATAACCAAAATAACCAGAACCTCCTAAAAAGCCAGAACCTCCAAAAGAATAGCCAAAACAACCAGAACCTCCTAAAATGCCAGAGCCTCCAAAGGAATAACCGAAATAACCAGAACCTCCTAAAAAGCCAGATCCTCCTAAAATGCCTGAACCTCCAAAAGAATAACCAAAATAACCAGAACCTCCTAAAATGCCTGAACCTCCAAAGGAATAACCAAAATAACCAGAACCTCCTAAAATGCCTGAACCTCCAAAAGAGCCAATCAAATCACCTGAAGTCTAAAAGAATAATGTAGATCTAATTGAATAAAAGAATATAAAAGAACCAAATATATAATAATTAATTTAACCTGATAAATAGATGGATAAAAAGAATTCTTAATTATTAGATCAAAATAAAAAATAGCAAGTATAAATATTTATTTATTAAGCAATTTGATCCAAATGAATTAAATTTAGATGATTTTGAAGACGATGAAGAAAATGATATAGATTTTATGACAAATTATGTACCTTCCAAAATTTAAAAATAGATCCCATAAATCTAAGATTCATAAAAAGATAAAATCAATTAATTAGAATAAGAAAATTTTGATGAAGGAGAAGAATCAGAAGTTTAAATTCATAAATTAATTACATAAAAAAGTTTGCCTTGGATTAATAAATACACTAAAAGTTACTAATACGGTACTAAGATTTAAGTAAAAGATTTGATACATTAATTTGATTAATATGAGTGTTTAATTTAGCTCTTTTAATAGTTCATTATTTAAGATGAATTGTATTTTTTTGATTTTGAAGAAACGGAATTGATATTATTAATCTTCAATAAAATGTTAGAAGAAGAAGATCCTAAAAAAGAATTCGATTAATTTCAAGCTATCACGCTTAAAAATTATTAAAATCGAACTTAAAAATAAAATTTTGCCGAAAATTAAAAACTTTATTATCTTTTTGATAAAACAGATTTGTTTCCTTTTGATTTTTATTTGATTGAAAAAGACCCTTTATAAAATCTCTTAATAGTCTATTATGAGGATGAGCCTTCAGAAGAAACGATGGGTGAACAATTTGAAAACTTCTTAAGCGTTTTTTAATAAATTTGTAATTGTGAAGAATACGAAATTGCATAAATAGTTCTTTAACCAAAAGCACAATAGACTTTAAAAAACCTTAAAAAGAAAGACCATCAATATTTAAAGGCTATTATTACATTATTTTCCAATATTTATGAAGAAGAAAATTTGGAAAACATAAGTTTTGACGAAGATACTATAGCTAGATTAGTTTGGGTTTTAAATTAAAATAGTGAATTTTATACATCATTTGAAGAGCAGGAAGAAGAAATCAAATAATTTTATTTAGATATTTTAACCCAAGGGTAAGAGTAAGATCCATCTATAGAGGTTGGCGTAATTGAGCAATTTTTTAATGAAGAGGGTTTAGAAAATTTATAATAAGTAATTTACTCCATTTATTATTAGGAAATTTATTCAGTTTATTAAGAATTTTAAAAAAACAAAAAAACAAAACAATATTTAGTTTCCGTGAATGTCATTTTAGAAGAATAACAAATTAAAATTAGTATTTATTGTCATCTGTAAAAAATTAATAACAAAAATATCTTAAAGGTAACATTAAATATTAATCGAGATTTTTACTTTAAACCATTATTCTGAGTTAGGTAATTAAATTTTAGAGATGTTGAAATCTGATGATCTTTTTGAATATTAAATTTATTGCGATTTCTCAAGACATAGCATATTCCATGAATGCAATGAAATAACATTAGGAGCGTGGTATTTTATGCTTACTCAAAGTAAAATGCAACCTGAAGAAGCAATGGCAAATTTATTATTCTCTTTAATTCCATATAACCTTATAATGACACAAGAGGAATGAAATGAAAATAAACTATAACTATAATATCAAAAATATTTTAAGTAATTTATTGTAATTCATCTCTTCATTATTTAAAGATAAAGTAGAAATTAATTTGTTTGCCAATACTATAAAAGATTGGCATTTAGGTTTTTACCTGAACTTAATTTCTAGAATCTTTCTTAGCATATAAAAATATGATGAATCAAAAGAATTAGAATATCTATTTTAAGAAATTTGAGCCAAAAAAAAAATGAGTTAATAAGAAGAAACTTATATTTTCATTCCAAATTTATTATCCTTTTATAAAATTATGGGTAGTATATCTCTCATTCTTTTAATATCTTTAATAATTTCTAATTTTAATGCCATTATACACTCAAAAAGGAAAAAATTAGTTTTCATTTTTTTTATTATTAAATCCTTTTTATTCCATTATTCTTTGAATTCATAATTTATTTAATTTCAAGTTTTAAAACTCTTTTTCTGGATCATATCTAATTATGTTTTAATTTTGTAATATTTATTCATCCTAGATTTTTAGAATTAATTTATTAATTAGGATTTTTAAAGAATGAATTAATTAGACTTCTCAAAACTTAGAAGCTAAATTAATTACTCTCCTTCAGAAATTAAAATTAGAAAAACGCCACAATATATTGAACTTAAAAATAAATTGATAGGTGGAGTTTAAGTAATCAAATATTAGAAAGATTTATTGGATGTAAATCTCACATCTAATTTTGGAGAAGAAAGGACTAGATAAATTAAAGAACCAGTATTAAGTGTTTTTATTAATAGGTTTGCATTATCGATTGTAATCATGAAATATTTGATTTATATGATATTTTTTTTTATTAAGAGCAAGCAGCTTGTTCAACATGTAAAAAGTAGGCCACTAAAAAAAACATCAAAAAAGAAGAATATTATTCTTATATCATTAAGCATATGAGTGAAAAAAGCTTTAGTTGTTCGATAATAGGACAATATTTTTTCCATTCATTTTCAGAAAAAATTTAATCAAAAGCTAGAGAGTTACTTCTAAAAAAAGAATACAAAATATTATTAGAACAAATAATACAAAACTCTAATGCAAATAAGAATTAATTAAAAAATACTTTTCTATAATTAATTGATTAAAAAGAAAAAGAGCATAATTAGAATAACACCATTAATATAACTAAAGTTTTAGAATTTTCTTTTCAGTGTCTTATTAATTGCTAAAAAATTATCATCCCTATTTATTTACAACAATGTAAACATTTAGAATGTTATGAATTTACGAATATATTGCAATTGATAGATGATAACTTAAATTTGCCAAGGAAATTTTAGAGATAATCTGTAAAATGTTTTTTTTAAGATTGTAAAACTAAAATTCCTCTTAACATCACCTAATTACAACAGTAATTAATATTCCCTTTTGAAATTGCTAATGCAATTTCAAGAGATTACCCTTTTTCTTTGAAACTTTAATGGAATTTTTAACAAAATTAATTCTAAAATTAGAAAGCTAAAGTTTTTGTCTATTTAAAAAATCCATCTCTATAGGAATCTTTATAAAAAATAAAGATGGAGTATGATTTTCTAATTATTCTTAAGCAAATAATTAATAAAGAGTTAGACAATAATTTATAAAACAAATTAAAATTTTCTAAATATTCGGTTAGTTTATAAGAAATTTAATTTCCTTGTAGATGCAACTATTGTGAATTATAAAATGTAAAAGATATTAAACAGTTTATTATAAATTATTTTATTCGAGAAAAAAAAGATTAATTTCAATGTCCAGCTTGTAATTTTATGCATAAAAAGGTTTAATCATTAGTAGAAATTATTTATTTTGATAGATATCTTTATTAAGCTCAAATAAATGCATAAGATCTACAATAATTAGAATACAATAAATAAGATACTAAGCTTTTTAGATTTTTTTTATAACATCAACAAGTCGACTTTTAATAAGTAAAAAAAGATTATTAATAAAATAAAATTTACCCATATGAATGTTCATAATGCATACTGAATATAAAAAAAAAGATCAAAGAACCATTAACATTAATTTTTTGTTAACAAAAACGATCAATAGATTTTAAATCCTTTAAAAAGTTTTTGGAAAAAAATAATTTTAATTTAAAAAATTTTCCTCAATGTACCTGTGTCTTTTGTAATGGCAAAATTTTAAATATTACAGACTTTTACAGTGATTCTGTATTTAAAGAGCTTTTATCTAAAGAGTTGGATCCGGCTAAAGAAGAGTATATAAAATAATATCTTATCAAAAACTATTTGTAAAACCCACTAGACGATGAAAGAATTCCTCAATTCGATTTAATGATTCTAAAATATTAAGAGTAACTATAATTAATTTCAAAATAATAATAAAATTTATAAGATAAATAGTAGGATTATGAATAACAAAATCCAAATTAAAATTAATTTTAACCATAAAAGTATAAAAATTATCAAAATCCTCCACAATAAAATATTCAAAATATAGTTTTCTAGCCATAATATAATAAACCAAGAATTAAAAAAATTTCAAAGATAGAAGAATAAAATAATTTTAATGAATAATAAAATATTTAATAACCTTTTTTTTATTTAGTAAATGGTGAATTGATTCCAAAATAATTATATGATATGAGAAATTCATGAGTGTTAATAAATATAATTTATATTTACTATTATTAAATTTAGAATGATTTATATTAGTCAAAATATATATTAACTAATGTTCGGTTGATTATAAATAGAAAATGATAAATTTTTCATTTCTTTCATCTTTGATTTTGAGTATAAACAATTAGAACATTTAAAAGAACCATTATCATTTTAACATCCTTTTTAGACCTGTATTGAAAGTTATCAACATTAAAATTTTTATTTTTGAGATTTTATCTAAATCCCATTTAATCAACATGCATAGAATATAAAAATTATTTTCTCAACAATATTTCAAAGAAGATATTGTTTTTAAGAATAAACTACAATAAAATCGTAAAATTTTCAAATAAATATGGCATTTTATTATTTCATTCATATATTTGAAGCACTTGTAGAATTTAGTAAAATTTTTCTTAAACTAATTGTCTAATGAATAAATCTCAAAAAAATCTTTTATGACACTGATAAATAGAATTTCTCAGTAGATATCTCTTTTTTGTTGATTTATTCTATTTTTTAAAGAATTACTTTAACAAAAAAGAACTATATATTTTAATTAAGTTATATGATTCATCTATTAATAGCTTTTTCATTAACTACAACTTTTGCATGCGAGTTCAAATAAGAAGACCATTATTATAATTTAACACAACTTTAAAGAACTGAACCATACATAGTGAAAGCATCTGCTGATTCAAGCTTTTTCAAGATGGCTTATTGTATTTTTATTTTTTATTTTAGAGTTTAATTTTTGTGGAAATCATCCAAAACATTGTTAAGGTTAAAGTGGAGCATATTAAGCATTAGAAGTAATGGGAATATTAACTGATTCTTGTGAAATATTAGGTAAGCCTGATAATTAATAAATTTCTTTGATTGAAAACGGATTACAGATTACATATTCATAAGGATCTTAATGTGAAAACAATCAGAAAAAAAGTGTAAATTTCAACATTCTCTGCAGTTCAGAATATGATTAGAATTTTGTATTGATATCAGAAGACAATTGCCACACTGCGTAATATTCCATCTGAAATTAGGTTTTAAATGAAATCACCTGCAGGATGTAAATTACAATATTCAACTTAACCTTTATTTATCTATTATCTTAGTGGAATAGGAATATTATTAATGATCTTAGGTGCATGCTTTGGGTATTAATAATTGTAAAAGAAGAAAGAAGGGAAATCAGATTTGTATGTAAAAAGAAATAATAATATTAGGAATAAATTAATAGTGATTAACCATAACAGTAAATTAAAAATGCAGATTAGAGTACTACTGTTGTTATCAACCATGAAGCACCTTCCTCTTGATTAAGAAAAAATGATTATCATTTATATGCTAAAAATGACTTTAATTATGTTAATTTATATATTTGTCATTACATATCTTAATCATTCTTGTAAAACTCCTTTATTTGTAATAATTTGGTCATTATGTAGCTAAATCTAAATTGTTTACACTTTAAATCCCCATTTTTTTAAATCCTAATTATTCTATGCATATTCATTCATTTAATCTTTCTTTTCTTTTAGATTACTTGCTACTCCTTAAGCATTACATTCTATTGAAACTCCATCACATACATTTTGCTCTATTTTTAAAATCTAAAAAAATTTTCCATCGAATGTTTTCTATCCAAATACACTTTAATATTCTTCATCATTCAACATATCTAAGAATCCTTATCTTTTATTCATATTAACAATATTTAAAGCCTATTAATCAGGTATTGCAAAACTAGATGTAAGCTAATCTCTTTAAAAATCAAAAGAAAATGAAGTTTGTGTACTGTTTGTTTTATAGAATTATTTAAGAGCATGGTCAAATGCTTCATGAAAAAAGATATTTCCTGATATTTATTTAATTGGTTTTGTATTGCATTCTGAGCATTTACAGACAATTAGGCCTTAATCAAGCCTAAATTCACAATTTATCAATAATTGATAAAATGTTGAGAAATCAATTACAGTTTTTAAAGGACATTAGCCTATTAAAAGAGGAATTTATAACTTTTAATTTTGATTTAATTTACAAGTAATAGATTTGAATTCTATATTTAAATTTTGCTTTTTTGCTTTTAAATCATCAATATAATCCTATTTTGATAATTTTGATCTTTCTTAAAATTCTTGCATCATATAATCCCGACCTTAATAAGTAAATTTAAATGATGTTCTGTAAGACAATTCTTTAAAGATTCTAGACAATAAATTTTAATCTAAATAAATGTAGTTCTATAAAGAGCATTATAAGATTTTGCTCTGATATTTGGTTTTACATAAAGGGCACGCGAAAGAATCTGTTGGTGCACTTTCAATTTTAGTTTTAATGAATTCGCAACAATAACTTTTTAAATCTAGGCATTTGCTTAGATCCTTGCAATTCTTACATCTAACTGGTTACTCAATTATCATTCCAGTGAGTTAATCTTTCATATCAACATCGAAATTACGGTATTTTTAATATCTAAGAAGTTTTTCTAATTATTATAATTATTGTTATGAATCTTTAAAAAGGTCATTTTGGCACACTTATGCTAATTGTTAGAAAACTTATTGTTAAAAGTTCTCAAAACTAATTTTAGGATTTTAACAATTTTTCTAAAAGTATTTTTCAATAGTTGGATCAATTATTTTTCCATTTTATCTTGTTACATCCTCTTCAAATTTTTAAGTTTAATAATTAAATACAAACTTCATTGAATATGGGTTACTAATTTTTATTAATTACAATAAATCATTATCAATGACTATTTTAGAAAATAAATTTTGAATAGAGGAAATATCAATTTTTTTATTAATGTTATCACAACCTGGATAATTACAACAATAAAAAGGTTCTTGCTGTTCTTGTTGTAATAGCAAAAGACTTGTTAATTCATAACACTCAAGATGTTTACATCCAATTATTCTTACAGGTATAGTTATTTTTACTTTATCTTATAAACAGAAAGCCCAAAACTCATATCTTTGTTTAGTCCCTGATCTTTGAGTACTATTTGATCTTAATTCTTGAATTAATAATTAATTAATTGAAGCTTCTTTAGGTACAAATCGTTCAAATAATCCTTTAAAAAGAATTCTAATTTCAATTTTTGTGAAAAAATCCAAGAATCTTTTTTTTCGAGAGGATTTATTAAATAATTTTCCCTCAATGATCATTATGTTAGTTACAAATTCATTAAATTCAATTCGAACTCTATACCTTAAATCTTTTACCAAATCCTCTACTTTGGTTGCTGATTTTTTGCAAATCTTGCATTAAAAAGCTCCACCCGCCTGCATTTCTTTCATAATGAACTCAAGTTCATAGCAATCTTTTGGATGCATACATTCTTTAGTAATAGTCTAAAATTTAAATAACAAATACTGGATACTGATATTGCTTTTTTTCTTTGTCTTCCTCGTTTATAATTTTTAAGTCTAAATCATAAGAGATTGTCTGTATGTTTGCTTCAGGTAATTATTAATAGATTTGCTCTAAATTTTATTACATATTAAATTTATTATATTATATAATTTCTTGTTTTTAAGCTTATATAATGCATTTTACTACCCAAATTATGAATCACTTCCAATCTAAGCTTATTTTTCCTTTTACTATTCCATCTGATTTTGTTTTTATTTTGGTTTCAGTCTTCTTTATTTGAAATCCCCAATCATTTTTTTCCTGATTTTATTAAATCTATTAACTTAATTTTTTGTTTTCCTCACAATAGAACCCTTCTTTATTATTAATTAAAGTTCCAAATGGAGTATTTAATTTATTCTGACTAATTTAAAAATAGTACTAATTATCCACCAATTTTTTTTCAAATCTCTTTTAATATTATTCATCATCTAAAAGACTCACAAAACCCTATTTAAATAAGGATCTTTTAATAAAAAAGTTTTATTATTATTATGGCACAATTTGTTATTCTTCGATAACTATATTTCGCTCAAAATCATATGTGAATTGTTAGATATTTTAATTAACATTTGATTTTCTAAAATCAATCAAAGCTTTATAAAAGGCTTCATGAAAATAAACATTTTCTGGAAAATCTTTAAAAGAAAATGCATTATTCTAACAATAATCGCAAGAACAAAATCGAAGACAATTTTATTCATAATCTTATTACTCTAATTATGTAATTTTGTTATAAAAATTTTCAAATTCAACAATTTTCTATTAAGGGCATTTTTAAAGAATCAAAGGAAACTGAATTCTAAGTTAAGGATTACTAGAGCAAAAAAGCTATGAAAATGTATATCTTAAATTTTTTTATTTCTCTTTAATATTCTATTTAAAATCCTCTATTTCAAGTTTTTATTTTTATTAAAACTCTTCTATCATTAATTTTTTTCCATCATAATAAAGATTACCCTCTTTTTGAATTAAAATACCTTGTTCAAAAGCATTAAACAAATTTTAATCAAAATATGTTAAATTAGAAATAGTTGCATTAATCATATATTCATATTAGCAAAGTGGACATTTTAAAGTCCTCTCTCTCTATTATTTTTTTTTTTGTAAATAAAAATTAGAAATAATAGATTTTAAATCCATAACATTAGAAATATTACAATTAATACATCTAGAAGGTTATTCTATTATTTAATCTATTATTCTCAATTAAAATGTTCTGTACTTATTCAACTTTAGTTTTAATTGTATTTTTTTATCAGGAACTTACTGTAATACATAATAAGAATGTTAAGTAATATTTCTTTAATATTCTAAAAATTAAGAGTCTAAAACCGAAAATTATAATCCAAATTCCCTTTAAAATAATGAAAAAATAAATGGATCGATAATCAATCCATCTTACTTTTTGGAATCTTATTCAATTTAATGAGTAATAGTATTATATTTATATTTATGAATACTTGGTAAACCTTTTTTTATTATTCTTAATAGTTCATTATCCATATATATATTTTCAAATAATTTCTCTTAAGTAGAAATATCTACCTTTATTTTACAATTTCTTTATTTACAAACAAATTATTTTAATTAATCTTGTTAATTCTCCTTCTAGTAAAATAATAAACTCGATAATTCATAGCATTCTGGATGTCGGCATGCTTTAAATCTTACAGGCAAACTAACTTAAACATAATCTAATAAGCATATAGCTTTAAAAATAATCTCCCTTTATTTTAGATTTTGAATATCATAAGATTCTAGTATTTGTTTAATATTAATAGAATTTTATGTCTCTATTAAATTTTTGATTATTTCAGGAACAGTATTTTCCAATATTAAATCTTTATATTTTTTATTTCTTAAAAACTTAGGAAAGAGATGATTATGAATTACAAGGATTGTATCAAAATATTCATTAATTTCTTCTTTCAATTTCCATCTAATATCTTTTTATAATCTATTGGGATGAGAAATGCTTTAGTTGCATTCTTAACATGTAAATTAACCTGTACTATTAATTTATTGCAAAACCATGTCTAAATTATAAACTATCTTGATATGTTTACAAAATATTGTAATCACCTTATAAATAAGAATGATTAAATTACAGGATAAGTATATGGATTTTTATTTAGGTCTTTTGATTCTATCTCAATAAAATTATAAAAGTCATGAAATTCTTGGAGGTATTATAATGAATTTTCAATAGTAAATTAAAATTACGACATTTGTTAAAAATATATATAAGAGAATTAATGAGTTTGGAGATATACAAAAAATTCATTTTAACTTGATTTCAAATTAAGTGATACATAGAGCAAAGGCTTATAAAATTGAAAGTGGGTAACAAATATCTAAATTATAGTATTTATCACCACATTTGCCAAATTACATTAAGAATTCTTGATCATTCTATTAATTATTTGAAATAATAATAAAATTTTTATTAGAAGGGGATCGCACTCTTTATGTGAATTTTAATTAATATGCATTCTTTTCTTCACAGAAAACAGGAAGCCTTGAGACTAACTACATTACATTTTCATTTTAAGATTAATTAAATGCTTTTTAAATGCCATCATTTTGTGTAATAGGCTTAAAATCTTATGGCTATCCATTAACAATTGATGGGATTAAAACATTTATTGATTTTAGACCAAGGCTTGACTTTTTATAAGAATAAACTGCATATTCTCTCCTTGATGTTTCTAATCGATCAGTCTTATTAGGATCATTGCCATTATCATATAAATTAAATGAATTCTCTACTATTCCATGTTTCAAATTTCCTAAACACACTTATTTATTGTTAGAATTAAATATCTCTCCATGACTTGAAATTAAGTAATTTGATTTCTTCTTTGTAGATTGCCTTTTTCCTGCACAGAGAAATTTTAAGCTTTCTGAGAAATACAATTCAAATTTAGGATAAAAATTACAAAGACCTTTTTTATTTTTTATCAAAGTACATTATACTATCTTATCTAGTAATAAATAACTATTATAGAAATACCAACAGGAACAGGAGATATTAAAAATTGTGAAATATCAGGAATATACTGAGGAGCATAGTATATAAGATTTTGATTGTTTAATCTCTCAGTCATTACGTTAATTTGTTATATAGAAGTTTCAATTCTTTATTTCGAATTTAGTTAATCAAGCAATGAATCAGATTTATTTTGTTAATCATTTGACCCAGTTTCATTTATGTCATAAATTTTATTATTCCCAAATGTTTCAACACATTTCAAGTTTACATTAACATTCATTGGAGAAAATAGTTTACTTTTTGGAATCAAATCTTCATCAAATTAATCAAATTTTATCAATTCTTCCTTTTATTTATTATTGCATACTGATACTTAAGTATTTTTTATTTACAAAATAGAAATGCAATTTTTTGTTTACATATTTTAATATTAATTTATTAATCAATAATATACTTATGGTGTAAATATATTATTTAAAAGAATTTCTTTTACTATCCTTTTTTAAACCATTATATTTTTTTTTCATTCAATATTTTATATTTTGTACTATTAATAATTAATCTAATTCATCTTAAATTAGATAATAATTTAGACTACTTTTATTTTGCTCAATTAAATTTTATAAGAAATCACTAGATATGGAAATAAGTATCATATTAATAAATTAAAAATTAGAAATAAAAAAAATTGTTTCAACTTTTATAAAGTAATTACAATAATCAAATGGAAATGAAATTTTGAAGTCTTATGAGATGTTAGATAAAATTAAAAGCTTATTTCCAAAATATAATCTATTTATAAACTGTTGATTTGTTTTCCGCTCAAAAATTAAAATTATTGAAATAGAATTATCTAAAATTTTCAAGATATTTATAAGAGTCATAGCAAGATCAATTATGCCACTATATTAGTTGATTAATAATTACATAAGAAAAATTGGCCTAGAAAACTTTTTATTTAATGACGCCTTTGAAGAAGAACTTAAAAGAAAATCACATCTCTATTGTGTGATATATATTAAATTATATTAAATTTAGGCAAAATAACTGAATAACGATCCTATTCTAATTATAAAACTATTATCTATACTACTTATTAATAAATTTAAAAAAGATCTTCAATTTACTTGTAAGTTTTAGGTTTTTATCGTCTAATACAGTGTTGATGATTTTACAATATGTGTTATTAAATCTTTTGGAAGAGTAAATATTAATATTCAGCCTTCTTTACAGATTGAATTCATATTGATTTAATAAATGCTAAGTAAAATTATTAATTAAGCATTGAGATTCTACACTTTTTATATTAATTAAATATATACATATAAAAATAAAAATTAATTTTGAGATAGTTTAAAATCAGAAATTCTATTATTCACCTCTATTGGTTGAATTTAAACTAACAATTCTTTAATATTTAACAATAAATCTTTAATTAAAATGAGTTAATAAGATAGAAATAAATTACTTAATCATATTTTTTTGATTTAATTATTTATCTCTAAACAATCCATAGAAAAGTATATATTATGATAACTTATTTCCATGCAAAAACAGTTTTAATTGAGCTTTAATCACTGTTTGATTTTTCAAAATTCTTTTCAGAAATTTTATATGTTATTCTATTATTGCAACTGTTATAAGCTTGGAAATACTAAAAGATAGTATATTCTATAGAGATTAGAATAATTGTAATTAGAATGCAAATTTTTTAAATAAATTTAAAGCATAATTTCTGAATTAATGGTTAAAATGAGAAAAAAATTTTGAAATTTTAGTATCTTATTGTGAAAGTTAATCATGCTAAATTTTGGATAAGGTTTTCTTTAGTAATGATTAATCTATAAATTTGAAATTTAAATTGGATTTAATGTATAATAATTTTTTTTTAATTTGTACAGCCATGTTTTCTTTTGCTGAAATAAGAGATTTATTAACAAGAGAGAAAGTATTATTTTAAATGAATCTCTTAGCCTAAAATGTTCAATAAGCATAATCCATACTATTAGTATGATTCCTAAAGTCCTTGTAGAAGGGATATTCTCATTTAATGGATTGTGGCAGTAAATATTTTATATTATAATTAGTAATCATCTTAATTCAAGCATTCGATAAAAACCTTAGAACTGGCAGTGTTCATTATTGATTCATACTTAAATTATTTTAATATCACTGCAGAATACCTACAACTATTAGGAATTTCAGCATATTCAATTGCCTCTAAAGTAAACATAAATATTTATCAATTTAGTTTAATGAAACAGAGATAATGTCTTAAATTAAATTGTACAACCAAGAAAGCTAGCCTTTATACAATGATGATGAATATGATGAAATGGAAGAATAAATTCTAAAGGCTATGGGATACTAGTTAAATCTTATAACATCATCAGATTTTTTGTTGGCTATGAATATTTAAGTCGATGAAAATGTCTCGAATTTATTGATGTTCATTCTAATAGGTATAATTATCTTATAATATCTAAATAGACTTTGAAATTTATCAATATTCTCATTTTGAATTAGCATTGGCAATCATGCATTACCAGAATGATACAAGACTTCTTTTTTAAGAAAAAATACTCACCGTATCTTAATTAATTCACAAAAAATTAATTAAAGCATAAGAAATCTAATGTGATAAATCTGAACAAGAAGACACTAAATCTGTGGAAAGAAGTCCCTCAATTCATAAAAAGATTTCTAAAAAAAAAGAATCTTCAAAACAAAAATTAATATAACAACAGAAATGAACTAGTGTTGCTATATTTAGTTTCAATAATGATCAAAAAAATGAAACAAATTTTATTTTTGTTTCTTTTAATTACAATCAAAAAAGCTTCTCTCTCTTAACATAGTCCTTGTTGAGATTACAATTTTTAAACTTTGTAAATATATATTCTTTACTTTTTCTAATTCAAATTTATATTGATTACCTTTAAAGTAATTTCTAATCAAATCTTATTTTCTATATCTTAATATAATAGAAACCATGTTCTGTATGATGAAGAAGAATACCATAATTTTCTCAAATAATAAATTACTGAAATTTATTGATTCTAATAATTAGATGAACCCCCTTCAATTAATTATAAATTAATTATATATACATTATCTTCATGAGAATCACTAAATCTGTTGTTTATATAAAGTTTTGAATAAATAACAATTTTTCATCAGAATATTTGATTTATTGTATGATTTAAACTTCATCTTTGATAAAAACAAATAAATATATTTCAATATTTTATTATGATTTCAAAAAATTGTTGTTCTTATTCATTTTGATATATTGAAAATGATGTTTTTCAATCATAAGCTAACTATTTCTTGATTATTATCTATTCTAATTAAATTTAATTATGTGTGTTCAATCTATGAAAAAAATTATAAAATAAATTATATTTATGTTCAGATTTTTCGGGAAATTAATGAAAAGAGCTCCTAAAGAATGTTTATAACATGATCATCAAAAATTCCCTAATTTATTAGCGAATGAATTTTGTTAAAGTTGTGAATAAAGTTTGTGTTATATGTGTGGTAATGATCATATAGGACATCATCATCCAGTGAAAGGTAGAAATATAAATTATTTATGTATAGTTTCTCATCATTGTTATCCTAATATGAATTTATAAAATAATGAAAACTTGAGTGAAAAGGATAACTTAAATTTAACTACATTAAGAGCCTTTAACACAGGATCATTGATTTAATTAGACATAAATAAATTACAATGTATTTGTGGTAAACCAGCTGATGAAAATACAGCAATTTGTGCGGCTTGTGGAAGTGCTACTTGCTCATAATAATGTCATTAAGAATTAGTGAATTAAGATAAATGCAAATTTCATCATAATTTTACAGAAAAAGCAAAATTAGTTTCTTTGAGATCAATTTTGTTGAAGTAAGCATATACTTAACTTAGAAATGCTTATTTTTTGTTTGATAAAGGTTATGCATAAGGTACAGTTTTTAGCCGAACTTCCTAGAACTTTATTTCAGCATTTCTTACTTCCTAAAGATCTTCAATATATTTATAAAGAGGATTTAGATAATATGGAAATCCTGAGGTATTATTAAATAATAACTTAGATAAGATTTAAACATTAAATGCTATGGATATAGTAAATGGGGCTGATTTAGATTACGAAATTCATTTGATGAAAGTCTGTCAATGTAAATGTAGTCATTGTAAGAATCTTGGAAATCACCCAATGCATTTATGTTAATCCCTTTGCAAATCTAGAGATTTATATGTAACATTTTCATAAATCTATAGATCTTTAGATCATATGCTTAAGAAAACCCTGTTGAAAAAGAGTAGACTTGTGAATGTCAATGTTAATTTTGTTAATCTGGCCATACTATCTTATCACACAAAAAAATAGATTGTTGTTTAAAATGTGAATTTAAATAAAAAGTTGATTTTTGAATAATAATTGTATATCAAAAAGCATATATCATTTTCGACTCTTTATTATTTCATATATTTGATCATAGAATTATAAAAAAAAACTAATAATTTATGTCAAATGAACTTAAATATTTATACACATTCAACTATAAAATCAATATGCATTTGCATAATCATCTTCATTTGTTTATACTTTCTTATTTCTTATTCGGAACATGAATATGAGAAGAATGAATATTAAATAATCTAATTTTAAAATAAAGTTAATTAATTCAAGAATAATTATTTAAAATATGAAGTTATAATTGGACAGAAAAATTGTCTTCTCTCTAAATTTGAAAATTGGTCATTTATCTTAAATTTCAAACTTATATAATTTACATAGTAAATATATTACAAATTCTAGAATAGTTTCACTCAAACAATTATTTTTCTTCATATTATTGTATTCAAACTTCATTATATAAATATTTAATAGTTTCTTAATTATATGCTGATTTTAATTAATATTTCAATATTCTATACCTCGTAATCACAATTTTAGATTTCTTTCTTGATTTCCTTTAATTTTATGAGACAATAATTAATCTGACTTTATTGATATTAAGAATATTAGTTGAAAATATTGCTATAGAATTATTGTATGATTTGATTTAAAATCAAATAAGGAAGTTTACATCCTTATTCATTTGCCATAATTTTAAATTACTTAATTTTTATTCTAATTTCTTAAACTGTAATGGCTGAATATTCATCATCTTATCAGAAAATTTTCTAATAAATTCTTCTTTGTTAAATTTGCTTTATGTCATTATTCGAAGTATAAATGATTTAACTATTTCTTTCTTTAGATTGGCACTTTAGAATTGATCTTGATTTTCTGAATTATAATATAATTGTTTTTATGATTTAATTTTTTATTCTTTGTTTTTAATTATTCATGTTAAAAATAATAATGCGTCTATTCTTAATTTAAAGGTATTTCAAAACATATTGAACACTATATTAAATAATCAATCATGAGCAAAAGTAGCTTAATAACCATTTTTACTTTATCCAATGGAATGGTAATGGAAATAACTACTTATAATTTAGATTGGATCAGCTCCAATTGTACTTCCTGTTTTGTATAATCAATATGGATTAATTAATGGCATAGTTTTCTCTTTTATCATCTGTTTGACCTCATGTATAACATGTCTAATTGTAAAAAAATATCATCAAAAGAAAGAAGTATTAAAATATATTATATGATAGGTTGATTTGCAATTTGTAATTAATCGAATTCTAGGACCCCACTTATAGACAACTTTCAATCTAATTACAATAATCTTTTACATTGCTTGTGCATAAATTTAAGTAATAATTTCTTGCTCCCTTATATATTCAGTGATATCATTATTTATAGATTCAGCTCCTTAAGTAAAATATTAAATATTACTTTAGAATGTCTTCACTTTCACTTAATTTTCTTACTAAATTCTTGGAATGATCTATATTCTTATTTTATTACCGACTTTTTTTATTAAAGATATTACACCTTTACTTAAATTACCATCATATGCATCATTAGCAACACTTTTAGCTGTCATATTTATTATCTTTAAAGGATCACAAACACCTTCAATCACTATTTGGAAATCTAATGATGTAACAATATTATTAATTTAGATTGCTGTATTACCAAGTGTATTTTAGTTGGCATTTTTAGGTCATAGTTTAGTAGTTCCACTTCTATCTAAATAAGATAGTAAGCATAAATCAAGAGATATAATTATTGCTTACATTTTAACATTTACAATTTATTAAATTGTTGGACTTTTTGGCAGTTATGCCCTTTTTCAAAGAACACCTTAAGATGGACTTTCTGGATATACAATTTTAGATTATTTTCCATAATCATAATTATTTGTTATTATTTTACAAGTAAGTATCATAATATTTTATAGATTTTACTATTCATTCAAATTAGCTTACTCCTCCCAATTATTTAATATGTAGCTAGATTGAGATTTTTTGCATTTTTTCATGCTAAAAATCCTAAACCCTATATGTTAATCATCTTTTCTTTCATGTTTGCATTTATTTGTTTAGCTTTTGAAATGATGAATTTAAATTTAGAAGTTTTAATAAGCTATACAGGGTATTTATTATTTAATAATTAATAGAGCTATTATAGGATCAATAATTGCTTACTTTTTACCTATTGCTTGCCACATTAAGATGAAATATTTTAATAACAACAAAGTTTAAGAATTTAATTTAATTGAATCTGATTAAGAATTGAATTAAAAGAAAATAGGATTTTTAGAAATCTTATTTGATTGCTTAGGTTGTGGAATCATATTATCTATTGGTTTTAGTGTTTTAATACTCAGATTTATTTATGCATGATTTTTAAATATTAATAATATGAAAATATAATAAATTTAATTTTATCATTTAGTATCAATTACTATGATTAGAGTTCCTATTTTTTAAAGAACTATTATAAATTTTATCATATAAGATTGATTCTTATCGACTAAATTCTTTTTTAGCTTAATCTAAAATATTTTCTAAAGTATGCAATTAACCTATAAGAAACATTATTTTTGGATCAATTTTTTAATTTTGATTCATAAAATTAATTATTTCAATTTTAACATTATTACAACTATTTTAATCTGATTGAATAAATTTTGTTTAAAATGTATTATAATCTTGCTTCACTTCAGGAAGGGTAATAATTTAATTATTAATATTTTTATTGTTAACTTATTTAAGTATTTTATCAAATTATTTATTTGAATTTTATAGCATTGATTAATTGATATCATTCCCTTCTTCTATATTAAATTTATTTATTATTTCATCTAATTATGAACTAAAAAAATCAAAAAATTTTTGCTTAATTTCATCCATTTTATCTTTATCCATTTACTCTGATTAAAGTTCCGCTTAATATTTTTGAAAATTATCAAGTTATATTTTAAGATATTATTTAAAATTAAATTCCTATTCTGGATAAGGAGATTAAAAATTTTCTTTTATGATTTACATATCTCTAATTTTTTCAATTTTATCAAATAACTTTTTATTTTTCTTCCTTTAATTATATCTTTATTGATATTTTTTATAAATAGTTGAATAATCCTTCATACAAGTAGTTTTTTTAATAGGAATTCCTTATTATTATAGCAATGTATAAAGTAAGTTTGAAGTCTAATGAGTATCATTTTGTAATTCCTTTTAAAATTAAATATTATGTTGTAATAATTAATTTTGAAATGGATTATCTTCTTCCATTTTGATTTAGATCTACTATTCTAGTAATTACATATGTTCTTTAACAAAAGTTTATAATGCTGATGTTCCATTTTCACATTAAAGTTCTAAGATCTAATTTGAATAGATTAAAAAAAAATAAATACTTAAAGAGATATTTCATTTCTATCTTAATCAGCCAATAATTTTCTTACAGTTGAATAAAATCTATTTTTAACAGAATTTTCAGTTCTACCTATGAGATTCTTAGCAATTTTAGACCATGAAGAAGAGTATAGTAAATAACCTTTGAAAATTGAATGATCTTCCTCTAAATTTAAGGAATAAATATTTACCTGATGTCCAACCTCCTTTTTTCACATCTGGATTTAGATTATTAAACCACCTTTCTCTACATTATTTTCCTGAACGTCCAGTAATATTGTCAGCACATAAAGACCATTTACAAGCTCCGTTATTTTTTACCCATTCTAATAATTTATTATCCTCATTAACTTCCCAAGCTCCTTTATATTTGAATGTTATTTTATACCTTTCTTTAATCCAGGTTTTAGTATTTTTGTCCATCTATGTAAACATTAAATAGGATTCCTGCCTTCTATTATTTCACTTATCTTTCTCCAATTCTTATCTCCATATTCTTAATATAAGTTACACATTTATACCTTCAATCAATTTTTAAAGCTTCTAGTCTTCTTCAGGAGTCCATCTACCTACTTTTTTTCTATCTTTTCTGTAATCATCCATTATAGTTTGTTTTACATTACTAAATTTCTTTGTTGATTTACAACCTTATGGAATATCCTCAATTTTTATAATTTGACTTCTTGCCATCTCTTGTAAGTTTTTGTTTTAGTTTTCGTTTTTATTTAAATTATCCGTTTTTTTCATTATTCAAAACGATAAGACATTCTCTAAATATACGTCATATCATATAGCTATTATTTGTATAAAAAAGAGTATAGTTTAGTAATAATATGATAAATAATGAATTAAGTTAATTTTAGTAAATTGTGTTTTCTTATAATTAATTACAAAATCGTTAAAAATGGATAATGAATAAATGTGTAAGAATCACCCAAAATAAACTTTAAGTTGGATTTGTTTAGAGAAAAATTGTTAATAAAGGGTAATGTGTTCAACTTGTGCAGTAAAATTACATGATAGAAGTCATAAATTAGAGGAATTATAAAATATATATGAGAATGGATGTTTAGCAACTTATTTTAGTAATAAAAAGAATTCATCAGTTGGTTTATAATAATTGATAAATGGAGAATAAGAGAATATTTTTTAGAATGAGCAATATGATGATTACTTATAAGAAGGTATTGAAAGATGTTTAAGAAATGTTTCAAAAAAGATTGAAGAAACAAAAGGATAATTAATAGAGAAACATGAGAAATTGAGAGAAGATAAGGAGAATGAGAGAATAGAGTTTATATCTCAATTAAGTGAAGTTGATGAGAGATTGAAGACATCATAAAATTTGAATATGGATATAGAGAATGCCTTTTAATAGATAGAATCATTTGCATAAAAGAGAGAATTAGAGATGGCAAATAATAAGGAAAGTTTAATACTTTTAAGAAAAATTCGTTTACTTGAATTGATGAGGGATAATTTCTTAAAGATGATAAAGTCTTATTTTCATAATTAATTTACAGCAGAATTTTGTCATTTATTCGATATGTAAATAGAAACATTAAATGCTAAAGAAGTAGATGATGTGTAAGGTTTTTTAGAATATGTGGATTGTAAATGGAAATAAGATTATCGAAACATCTAATTATCAATTGAAAAATTTGTAGGTCGTTTAAATGAAGGTTTAAAATATTGTATAGGAATGCCATTAGAGAATCCAAAGAAATAGTTAGTAGTAAGATCTCCAATGAGACAATTCCCAATAAATATCCAAACTCCAGCATATCATCAATTGACTTCTCCAAAACAATTAGAATTCACTAAATCATAGGTTATATATGAAGAACCGAGTTAGAGAAAAAATATCAAAATTGAACCCGTTAGTTAGAGCCTTTAATAGTATTAGTGAGATATGGCGACATATCTAATAATGAGTATATAAAATAATAAAGTACTATTTGTTGCATAACCATGTAAAGAAATGTCAAGATCTAGATCATAAAATACGAGCATCTTTCAAGACTAACATATCAATGGAATCATTTAAGGTCCTCGTTATGATCAAAGAGGTGACATCATAAAGAGATCTATTGTTGGAACTATTGATCAATTTTAAAGAGAAGGCAAAGTTTTTTAAGATAGCAAAGTAATAGATGATGATTCATCTATGTTAAGATCTTTTGTTATTACCTAATTTACAAAGAAACAAAACATCAAAAAAAAAAGAGATCCTGTTCAATTTAATAAGATTTCTAGAGAGGATATTAGATTACACATTGATAAAGTTGAAAAGAATATTAAACTCTCTGAAATTTCACTTAGATCTAAGGAAGACACTTTGCCTATTATAGAAAGAAATTTAGTAACAAGATAAAGAAGAATCTTAGAATCATGTTAAGAATAAAAAGATAAGTGGAAAGAATTACAAAAACAATTAGCAGATCGTTGTGAACGTTCTCATGATAATACTCTTATTAGTAAAAGTCAAGGTTATAGAGAAAAAAAATAGTTGTTAGATACTATTAATACTCTTTAAAAAGAACCTAATGTCAAAGAATGGTATGAAAAGTTGAGAAATTATCATTTATCAAATCAACCAACTATTGAAATTATTAAGAATGGAACTAATGTTAAAATATGTAGTGATAAATTCAAAAACATGATTAATCAGAGACTAAATTAAAAGTATTATGATGCTGATTATCTTGTTGTCAATGGAAATAGTAAATTAAAAATAGAATCCAATGAAGCTAGAGATCTCATGATTCTACCTTAAGATCTTCTATAATAACCAATTCAAGATGTTAATTATGTTAATTATAATAAAAGAGATATCAGTCGTCGATCCTCCTATAGAATTCTTTAATTATAGTGAAATTATTATATATATTTACAAAATAATCTCCAATAATCGAAAATCTTGTTCTTAATGTCTAAAATCATTATTTACAACCTTACCCTTTAATAATATTTTTCAACTTTATTATTGCCCTAAATTTGATAACAATAAGGATTGTTATAAGTTTTATTGAGAAAAATTGAAAAAGATTAAATAGAAAATAGAATAATTGAATTATTTACTCTACTATTTATTAAAAAAAGATAAAACAACAATATAAGAATAATATTTTAATGATCCTGTTCATTAAAATATAACTTTTTTTTAATTATTTCCCATAAACATTTAACAATGGGATGCCTATTATATTATTATGTAAATATCATAATAGAGTAACACTTATAAGAAGCAAAGTAGAGAATAGAAAGTAATAAAATAAAATAAGATGAAGCAGTAGTAGAGAATAATAATGGGATATATAATTAAATATCGATGAAATTTTAATAGTTCTTTAATAAAAAGAGTGATAATATAATATAATAATGGGTAATTTTGAGAGAGATGAAGATAAATATATCAGGTAAGTATTATTTATACAAATAGTTGAGAGGAGAAAAAAGAATGGTTAGAGATTAAAATTAAATTCGAATAAATAAATGGTAAAATAAAAAAGGAATTGGAGAGAAGATTGAAATATTGTTTGATAAAAATAATTGAGGAGGAGAGTAGGATGTATGAAAAAAAGGAATATTGATTATAATGTATAAGATCGTTATATTAATTAAATAATGGGTAATTGCAATATTAGCGATAAGAAAGAGGTTGAGGAATCAAGTAATTGAATAAAAATAAAGAAGTTCTATCAGTTCATAACTTTGAATTTATTGAAGTTTTAGGGAAGGGAGGATTTGGAAAGGTTTGGAAGGTGAAGAGAAGGAAAAATAAGAGTTATTTTGCTTTAAAAGTGATGTCAAAAGCAAAGTAAGGAATAGAGTTTTAATAGGAAGAATAATATAAAAAAAGAGTGTATAGTCAGTGATGAATGAGAGAACTTTATTGAGTTAGTTAAGACATCCATCTTTAATAAATATGATAGCAGCATTTTAAGATAGAGAAAACTTATATTTAGTAATGGATTTATTGAGTGGAGGAGATCTACGTTATCATATAGGAAAGAATAAGAAATTTGGTGAAGAGGAAACAAGTAATAATAATGAAAGTGATAATTGTATTATAGAATTCTTTTGTGGATGTATAATGATAGCATTAGAATATTTACATTCTTAGGGTATAATACATCGAGATTTAAAACCTGAGAATTTGGTATTTGATTGTGAAGGATACTTAAGATTAACAGATTTAGGTATTGCTAGAATTTGGAGACCTGATAATTCATAAGATACTAGTGGTACACCTGGATATATGGCACCAGAAGTACTGTGTAGATAAAATCATGGGATAGCTGTTGATTATTTTGCATTAGGTGTTATAGTATATGAATGTATGTTGGGTAGAAGACCATATGTAGGAAAATCTAGATAAGAAATCAGAGATAATGTATTAGCTAAATAAGTATAAATAAAGAGAACTGAGATTCCTATCTCATGGTCTATAGAAGCTGCTGATTTTGCTAATCAAGTATTAAATAATTATTTAATCGTGAGTTGATTTAAAGAAAACCAGCTTAAAGATTAGGATCTGATAATCCTGATGCCGTTAAAAATCATCCATGGTTTAAAGGTTTTGAATGGAATAAATTACTTAAAAAAGAATTATAACCTCCCTATCTTCCTAGGAATTCTAGTAATTCAGCAGGTTCTACTTAAGATACATAATAAGACACTAATGAAAATAATATGATGCTTAGAAGAAACTCTATTTAATGTATATCTTTTATTTATTTATTCTTCTAGCATAATTTGATGGGTATAGTTATGATCCTAATGAAATTATGATAAAAGCTGAACCATCGAAATTTTGATTAACTTTTATATTAGTAATTATTTATCACAATCACAATGTCTTCATCTTATAATTTATTATTGTTGCTAAACTCAATAATTAATCTAAATAGTCCTCTCTATTTTCTAATGTTGAATCTGAACACTCCATTATTTGAATCTGCATCTATTTTATTTACTCTATTGTAATTCCATTTCGATTTGATGCTATTATTTAGTAATCTGATAGTCTAGATGAATCCATTTTATTTAACGTATTTATTATTAATTAAGTTAGAAATTAAAAAAAAAGAATACTCACACTTAATTAATTTTATAACATCTCTTTACAAATCTTAAAGCTTCTTCTTTATTGTAATTCTCTCTAACAACTTTTTCATATAAATCACTTACCAAAATCTACTAAGCTGGATCATTTTTATTTAATTGAAGTTTTAATTCTAAACATTTCGAATAAAAACTTCTCTTAAATTCAGATACTTTACTTATATTCCTCTCTGATTTGAATTATCTATATGTATATTCTGCTTCACTTCCCACTTCATATTATGATTCTGTCTTTATTCTTGTATCCACTCCTTAAGGAAATGAATTCAAAGACATTAATCTTTTTTGATTTTATAATGTCAATTTCTCCTTTATTATACATAATAATCTGCTTAACAACATCGTAATTGTCATTGATGTTTAAGGATATGAAATCAGTACATTTATTTCACTTTCAATATCTTTCAGCCTCTTGATACTCTAAGTATTATAACATTGAATTATATCAATTTGAGAACTTAGCTCTTGAATTCTAATTAAGAACTTGAATTTCTCAGTACTTTCATCTTATTTCTCTGCTCCTTTTATTGCTATTGTCTTTATATGAACCAATTGAGATGATATTTAATCTATTTAACTATTCACCTTTTTATTATTTTCCATGCAACTTTGACAATGAATATCAATTTATACTATTGGAATGAAATTTAAACATTAAACACACAATCCCATTTATTCAGATGGCTATTATCTTCTTTTTATTTTTTAAGAAGTGTTCATTTGAGTGAAGATTTAATTAAAATGATTTGTTAATAATTTAAGTAATACAGAGTTAAATTAACTCAAATAATGTAGTTGTATAAAATACAAAATTAGACATTCATTCTCACCTCATTATTTTTTATGTGCCCTTTATGTTTATAAAATTATTTTGTTTTGCTTTTGGCTTATCCAAATATATGCTTCTAATCTCTAAAGCTTTCTTAGTCAATTTCATTTTTGGTTTTATGCTTCTTGAAGGTAACACAAAACATGATGGTTAAGGTTTCTTTTTAGATGAAGGTGAATATGATAAATTTAGTGAATGTGATTCTGCACTATTAATAATTAATTCATCTGAATTTTTTAATGGTACATATGCATAATTAAGATTATTCTCTTTGTTCATACTTCGATTCTTTATTGGAGAATGTATTTGAGTTTAATAAAAATTTATATTAACTTTTGGTTATTATGCATGTTTTGTTACAATGAAACTAGCATTCTCCTTTCTTGACTTTTATGATCTAATTCTTAAATTACTCTGATTCTGTTATTTGATCCTTCCATCTCCTGCTATATAACTAATATTTTATAGTAACTTTTATCTTGTGTTCATTTTTTGAATTTAATTAAATTCAACAACTAAATTTTCTTTCTTAATATACTTATTATTCTTTATTCATTTAAATATTACGCAATATTCACTTCACTACCTATTTAATTTTAATTATTATAAAACAAATATCATCAATGAAAATCTTAGATTAAATCAAGTAAGAAGTTGAGCACTAAATGCAAACCAAATATGGCAAAAGCATCTCCAAAAGATATAATAAAGCTACTTTAACTATACGATGGATCCTCATCTACATGGTTCTAGTCCTAAACTAAACAATTAAATAAGTATTCCTTTATTATAATTTTTAAAAGTCATCCGATTTATTAGGAATCAATTATACTGCAGCTAAAAATATTTATAGACAATACAAAAATTAATATTTAAACCAAAATCTATAAAGAAGAGCCACAATCTCATCAAGCAAAAACTATAACTGGAAAAAATTTTAAGTCAAAGTTATTTGTCAATAAACTCAAATCCATTCATATACACTTGACTTATATATTCAAAATTGAATTAATCAACCAATTAATTTAAAAAATTCTTTTCCTTCCAATTTATTAAATTTTATAAAAATTGTTTTTTCTCACTGATTAAATTTGCTCTATGAGTTTTAAGTAACAGCCATTCAATCTTTTCAGGATGATTTCCCTTCAAGAATTATGATTTATTTCATTTCTTTAATTTCCAAATAAATTAGTATCTTTTTTATATATTCTTAAAATTATAATAATTTCTCTATTTTTCATATTAATTAAAAATTCATAAAAAAGATTATAAAATATAAATATATCAAATCTAATAAAAAATTAAATCACTCAGTAATTATAACCATCTCTAATTTACTCGACCACCTTTCCTCTTTCAAACAAATAAATAATATCGGAATCTTAATCTATTAGATGAATGGCAATAACACTAACTATTTATTTTTAGAATCCCAAGCTCTGGTATCTTCATTGAAAACCTAAATTGTTAATTCCTCGATATAACTTAACAATTCTTTGTTTTTATTCTCCAAAAATCTAAGTTACTGTTAATTCAACTTGTCTGTCAAAATTTAATCATCTTTGTTATTCATTGATAACTAAATCATATTACACCATTTTCAATTTCATTATTAAATACTATCATCAATCATATTACATAGATAATTATCAAAATTACCAAAATAAAATTATTTTAATCCTTCAAATTGAATATTTTCCTTTATGGTTAAGGGTACTTGCAAAAAATACAAAATTACTTTTTTAAACAACAAATATCATATAAGTACCATTGATAGAATTATAATTTTAAATTATATTTTATGCTTTTTCAAAGATATCAAGTCTATGCATTCATTATAATATAATTTGGATATATTTAGAAAATTTAGAAATATTGAAGGCATCTATCTAATCATTATGGATGGCACCTTCTACTATTTATAATTTATATCTTTATTAATTAAAGAATTTTTATCAACTATTCCCATAATTGAATTTTATTATTATTCATAAAAGAAGTTTCTCTATAAGCTCAAATATTATTTTTTGAAAATGCAAAAGGATAGATAATTTAAATATTAATGAAAACATTTTTATAAATTAAGGAAAATATATAATTAGGAAATAATTCTTAAACATATCTTTATTAATGAATATATGATTTCATTTATATTATATATTAATCAATTGAAATTTATATATTTAAAGTAATTTGAAATATTCATTCATAATATTTAAATAAATTAATAGAATTATGATATATATTAATTAAGGGAATGAAGAAGTTTAACCAAAATTAAACAAATTGTAAGAATAGGTAGATTCTATTTTAGCGGATGTTCAATTACACGAAGCTAAAATTGAAAGCATGAGTGGATAATTTTCTAAGAATTTAGAAAAAAAGGAGGATAAGGATATGATCAAATAAAGACAATAAATTTAAGAATTTATTAATAGCTAAATTGAATCTTAATTACATAAAATTTATAAGTTTTGGGCTTTTAAGAAAAATCATAATTTAAAAACAGATCCAGATTTAGATAAATATCTGTGGGAACTTATATAGCCATTAGAATAAGTAAATAAAAATAATTCTGAAGATCGAATAAAATGCATTGAAGACTAAATAAAATAATTATCAGATGAATCTCATAATAAATATTTTGAAAAAGAACTCTAATCAATAAAAACTCAGTTGAATCACTAAGATTAGATTATTTAATAATATAGAGAATAAAACAATTAATTTACTAATATGAATCAATAATAAAAAAATTTACTTTACTCATTTTAGTAAGAGTAATAATAAAAAAATAATATTTATGAAAATCGAATAAATTGCTTAGATTTTAAAATAAAATAATTATCAGAAAAATGTTTAAATAAAAATTTTGAATAAGAACTCTTATAAATAAAAACTCATTTGAATCACTAAGATTAGATAAATAATAATATTTAATATTAATTAGAATAAATTAATACTATTAAGGATTAATTTGATAAATTTAAAACTAATATAAGTTAACAAATAGAAAATTATAATCAATTAACTTAGCCTTAAGAAAATATAAATTTTAAGATTGAACTAAAGAAATTAGAATAAAAATAAGACTTTCAGACATAAATTTAATAAATATCTAATAATGTAGAAAACTTAGATAAATTATAATAAACACAACAACAATAAAATTATGTCGGATAAGAGCTTCTTTAAAAAATATAATAATCATTAGAATAAAGTTAGAAAATAGAAAAAATTGAGGAAATATGAAAAATAGAATCATCAATTTATAAGAATAAATGTAAAATTAAATGACTTTTAAATTAATAGAATTCGATAATCAATTTAACTAGAAAAATTAAGAATTACAGAATTAAATAGATAAACTTGAATAGAATAATTTAAATTTATAATAGAATATAAATTAGTAATAAAATCAATTTAATATTATTAAGGAATAATTTGACAGAATTGAAAATGCATGGAAATCAATTGCAGGAAATAACAATACAAATTAAACAATTTAAACAATAATATAATAAAATTCTTATTAGACAAACCAATAATAAAATTCATTTAATTAACAGATTTAAAATTAAAATCTTTTATAAAAATAAAGTTAAGTTAAAATTTAAACTAATGTTTAAAATCAATAATTTCAGATATTGATTAATAATAATTTTCAATATTGAATTATTTATTTATAATATTATTATTCTAATTTTTTACTGTATTGAATTATATTTTATAAAATTCATTATGAAATAGCAAAGCTTTTATTATTAGCTAAAAGGATCAAAAGTAGTTAATGAGTTTATTGTTGATAATTTAAGATCAATGCGTTTGAGTAATGTTTGAGGCTTAGAATGATATGTTTAATTTGAGAATAATTATATATCTTGAGTAGTAATAGTTTATTGTATTTAATATGATGACACAACAATTTTATAAGAAAGTACATAATTAATATTCTAAAAAGGGTAATATTCACATCATATATATGGCTAATAGTATAGGAGAATAAGATTGAAAAAATTATTAATTTTTATAGTTAACTAAGTAATTTAAGGGTATCATTTTAAATTTCATAGCGTTAGGCTAACATTTTTCACACCTCAATTGATAATAATTATTCATAACAGAAATATTACCATCTTATGTTATTTAATAAAAAATACAAAAATTGATTTTACAAAGGAAAACAAATATATTTAGTAAAATGAAGGTATAAATCTAGAAGCTTTCGGTTTTAAATAGATTAATTAGGTAAATAATTTCTAAACTAATTGAATATATATATATCAATTGGTAAAGATGTGAAACAATAAAAGCATTATTAAATTGTTGAAAAAGTGAGATGTCGAGTATAAATAAGATGATATTGAAATTTAAAATATATTGATTAAATTATACAAAATTTGAGAAAGTGACAAGTTCAAATCTAAATTTATAAGAATTTGTACCAATTACGGGTGCAGATCTATGTATGATGTTTAATACCTTATCATAAGAGACAAAAAAAGAAAATGGAAAGTATTATGAGAAAGTCTGCTGTTCATAAATAATTAATAGTAATCTATTAGTTTTTCAAAATAGTAATAAGCTAAAGATTATAACTAAGATTTGACTTTAAAAAAGTAATTAAATAATTATCGCTTTTTGAAAACTTAAAAGAATTAAAAGAATCTGCCTTCTATAATAAGATCAAGACATTAGATTATATAGTTCACTTAACTAAAACTCACAATCTCCATTTGAAAATAATAAAAGAATTTATATAAAGTGATTAAGAATAGACATGTTAGAATTATTCTTAATATCTCTTGCCTTCGACCAAGAAAATTGAAATTACCCACCTATTTAATAATTATAAAGATATTTGTTTGAGAAATTGTTTCTAAAATGAATATATTAATTTATTTTCACTTAACTAATCAAGATTGTTTTATCAATTAATTAAATTTTAATTAAAAATTTTCAATTTTACAAAATATTTTGAAATAGAATAAAAAAAATAATTCATAAATCATAAATCTAAGTAAAGACCAATGTTATATTATCCGGGTCTTATAAGCAATATTATTTAATTTTAATTGTTTTCTTGATATTTACGTATTTTATAATTTCCTGNAATATTCACATCATATATATGGCTAATAGTATAGGAGAATAAGATTGAAAAAATTATTAATTTTTATAGTTAACTAAGTAATTTAAGGGTATCATTTTAAATTTCATAGCGTTAGGCTAACATTTTTCACACCTCAATTGATAATAATTATTCATAACAGAAATATTACCATCTTATGTTATTTAATAAAAAATACAAAAATTGATTTTACAAAGGAAAACAAATATATTTAGTAAAATGAAGGTATAAATCTAGAAGCTTTCGGTTTTAAATAGATTAATTAGGTAAATAATTTCTAAACTAATTGAATATATATATATCAATTGGTAAAGATGTGAAACAATAAAAGCATTATTAAATTGTTGAAAAAGTGAGATGTCGAGTATAAATAAGATGATATTGAAATTTAAAATATATTGATTAAATTATACAAAATTTGAGAAAGTGACAAGTTCAAATCTAAATTTATAAGAATTTGTACCAATTACGGGTGCAGATCTATGTATGATGTTTAATACCTTATCATAAGAGACAAAAAAAGAAAATGGAAAGTATTATGAGAAAGTCTGCTGTTCATAAATAATTAATAGTAATCTATTAGTTTTTCAAAATAGTAATAAGCTAAAGATTATAACTAAGATTTGACTTTAAAAAAGTAATTAAATAATTATCGCTTTTTGAAAACTTAAAAGAATTAAAAGAATCTGCCTTCTATAATAAGATCAAGACATTAGATTATATAGTTCACTTAACTAAAACTCACAATCTCCATTTGAAAATAATAAAAGAATTTATATAAAGTGATTAAGAATAGACATGTTAGAATTATTCTTAATATCTCTTGCCTTCGACCAAGAAAATTGAAATTACCCACCTATTTAATAATTATAAAGATATTTGTTTGAGAAATTGTTTCTAAAATGAATATATTAATTTATTTTCACTTAACTAATCAAGATTGTTTTATCAATTAATTAAATTTTAATTAAAAATTTTCAATTTTACAAAATATTTTGAAATAGAATAAAAAAAATAATTCATAAATCATAAATCTAAGTAAAGACCAATGTTATATTATCCGGGTCTTATAAGCAATATTATTTAATTTTAATTGTTTTCTTGATATTTACGTATTTTATAATTTCCTTAATCAAAAAATATTAATATTACATTGCTAAATGATAATAATGTTATAATACATTTTTAAATATTAAGCTAATTCATTAATAATAACTTCATTATTATCACACTCTTATTCCCAAATCAATAAATTTTGTTTATCTTCTACAAGTTGTTTCATATTGTGATTATTTTCAATTAAATAATCACTAAGATTTCTAAAGAATATAGTTGATAATGTATATAAAAATCCATTTCCATCATTTTAAAGTTCATATTATGAAAATTAAGATTTCAATTATTTTCTTCTCTCTTAAATATCTTCAATAATTCTTAATTATTAAATTTAATAAATGAATTCATTTAAAATCTCTATTTCTAATTCTTATTAAACAATTTATTAATTATTAATGTTTATTCTACTTCTTAAATCAATAGATTTTATTTAATTAATAAATTAATTAAATTCATCATCATTATATGTAATTAATAAATGATTTAAAAATTAAAATCCAAAAGCAGTATAAAAACAGTTTCCATCTCCTCTAACTTTAATAAAACCATTACATATATTTTTTAAATTTTATTTTATTTGTATTTATTTAATGTTATATTCTTTAAATAATTCATTCTTATCTTAATAATCTTAAATGTATTTTTTAAATTATTGATCTATATTCCTTAAATCTGAAGATTATGCATTTATTAATTTTATAATTGCGTATACTTTTTTTTGTCTTTCATCATCTTTTTAAAGAAAATCTTAATGTTTATTTTACTATTGAAATATTTCTTAACTTTTATTTGAATATTTATCTTCTTCTTATAGACTATTATCATTATTTATATTTTAATTTTTAAATTAAGATGAATCAAATGATTGTTATAATTATTCAACTTTTTGTTATTAATTATATTCTTTTAATTAATTTTTCTACTCTAAATTATTTAATAAATCATTTTAAGACTAATTGTTTTGATTAATTTAGGATTGATTTTACTTAATTTATTATCTTTAGTCATAGAAATGATTATTTTTTACTACTTCCTTGGGTATTTATTTTTATTAATTTTTTATATTTTTACCATAATCTTATTCTATTATATTTTTTTATTGTTCACTCTTTTTTTCACTCTATTTACTTTTAAAAGCTATCCTAGAATCTTTATAAGGATCACATTTCTCATTTATCATCATATTTAATAAATGGAATTACTATTCAATTGCTTATTCTTTTTAATATATTTTAGGTATTTAAGGATGTTAATTTGGTATCATTATTATGTCATTTTAGATATTGTCATCAAGATTTAGCTGATATCTGATATTTTCAGAAGTCACTAAATTAACTATTTCACGGCATCCACGTCGTTTTAATTCATTGTAAAATATCCTTGCTTATTCGTCATGATTTAATCTCTAACAACGAATTGTTATTGTCTAATATTCAAACATATAAAAAAATAAATAAAAATTTATCAATTAAGACATTTTTAATAAATACTAAAAACTATGTTTTATAATTTTTGTAATGACAATTTAAAATTGTGATTTTTTTACAACTCAATAAAATTCTATATTAATAATTAAATCTAATAATATATAAATAGATTCTCTATTAAATTAAAGTAGCAATTCACAAGTTCTACCAAAGTAATATTAATATTGTAAAATAGATATATGGATTGTATAAAATTTTATGTAAAAACTTGAAGAATAATTAATTTAAATATATTAATCATTATCGTTATCTATTGTTTGAATAAATAATAAAAATTAAGATAAGATACCAAGAAATTTATAAATATATACTTTTCTTTAAAAGGAACATTCCTTTTTACTTTAGATATAGCTTTTTTGCCTTAATAAGAATTTTTAAAATTTGCGCTTAACCATTATATTCAAAGCAAAAATTATGATATAGAATGATAGTTTTAAATTAAATTGTCTCAATCATTTATCCTTCATGAATAAAAATATATTGCATTTTATTAATATGACATAAATTAAACTATTCATTAATTAAATCTTTAAATAAAATAATAATTTTAGCTGAATGATTAATAAATGAAAATTTGAAGAAAATACTTAATAAAAAGATTAGGGCAAAAGCTGAAGTTTATAAAACAAGGTTATTTCTAATCATTATATCATTATTATCTTTATTCTTATTATCCTCATTTTCGTATTCAATCTAATTCTGTTGGTCATTAATGCTGCTTATAAAAAGTTATTCTTATTAATTACATCTTTCGCATTTACCCTCAAATGGCGTTTAGTCTTTCAAAACATTATCATATCTTCACTTTTATTTAAAGAGTTGATAAGTTAAGAGCATGTTCATAAATATGATATTGATTCACAATTCTTATACTTATTTCATGGATAATAACTAATCTTAGAATAGTGTACATAACTATAGTTTATGAATTTTGATTCCACATAAATAGAAGATTAAAATTATTTTGAATAACTTATAAAATATGATTTTTAATTTCTTCACTATAAAGAATTAATTTTATCCTTAACCATCATTACATCCATTCTGATAATAATAATTTGAATCTATATTTTGAAATTATCTAAAAATAATAAAATTAATTTTCATCAAAAATAGTGTAATTCTAATGAAATTGTAATTTGAAATATTAATTTAAAATGTAAGATGTTTCGATTTTAGATATGTTAAATTGATGTTTTTATAAAATAAAGGATTATTATTGTATAAGATAATGAATAAAATTAAAAAAAATTAAATAATTATGCTTATTCAACCTGCTTATAATAATATTTGATTTTTGGAACCTTGAAAAAAATGGAAAAATTTAATTTTATAATTTTAGTATCATACTATCTTAATTTTAATCATTAATTAATTGTCTGGTTCTGATCAGAGGAAATTTAAATCGAAAAATAAAAACTTCATGTAAATTAAATTAGAACATGAAGAATCTAATTAAGTTTTTATGTAAAATTCAGTAAAAAATTTATTAGAGACTTATTTTTAGAATATAAAAGTTTAATAATCAATTTACTAATAGAAATTCTTAAAACTCAATTTTTAATTCTTAAAATAATTTACTTAATCATTTAACAAGTAATTTCTTTATCTTGAAGGTACTCCAAAACTACTTAATTTTTGTCTCTAATTTAAAATTATTTTATATAAAACCTCAAAATAATTAGGGCTAATAATTATAGACATGCTGAGTTGGAATTGCAATTACTAAGTAAACAATCAATAATTCCATAATTTGGTCTAAATACATGTCATTTATACGCTTTTTCTGTCAATTTATGATTACTGTATAACAAATCAATAATTAGACTTTAATCCTATTTTATTTCATCTAAAACTTATTGAATGGGAATATTGAATCTTCTTTTTAACTATAAAATATGTAATAATTAATTAACTTAAAATTTATCTTCTCTTTACTTTTTTTGCAATTACTCAACTTTTAGCAAAACTTTTTCCCTTAACATTAATTAAAAATAAAATTATTAATAATTTTCTTCATAGAAATAAATTTTTGAAAATTTTTAACATATTACTTAAAACGGTTGTGTTTGAATTAATAATAATCTTAATTAGTTTATTATTTATTAAGGTTTTGAATTAGATAATTTAAAAAAATAAATTAAAGTGATTTAAAAAAACTTTTTTTTTATTTTTCTTTTAGAAATTTAGATCATATTATAAATATTTAAAAAATAAGATGAATAATCAGAATATTGATATAGAATTTCTTGATAGTGATAATGAAGAAAAAGTGAATGAAAATAAGCAACAAATCAAATAATAAAGTATGCAAATAGAAGAAGCTCCATCTCAAAATATATTTGTTGTCATAATTAATTAATATAGCAATAAAATTCAACATATATATCTAGAACAGATATAATAACAGCTATAGAACATATAGTTACAAAAATGCTAAAAGGAACAATGGTATTTTAAAATAATTATAAATAGAAATAAATTAGACCTACCGATGTAAAAAATGAACCTATTTTATCAACTTCAGTTTAGAAGGCTTGTTGTTTAATATCAGTTGATGATAGCATAATTAAATAATTAAAAGAATATTAAATCCCTTTATAATTTAGTGATAAAGACCGTAAAAAGGGATTGACAGTGATTTTTGAATTTAATGAATTCAATCAATGTGATCTACTTAGTAATGGAAAGTTTGCTAAAGAATTTTCTGTTCTAAGACCACATTAAGAGACATAAAGATTTACTAGTATAATATTGGCTATAAATAAAATGGATTAATAGATTTATGCAATAAAAAAGGGGAGAATTTAGTTGGTAGAAATTATTTTATAATCAAATTACTTAAATTAGAGAAGTTAAAGCAATGTTAAGACTTTAACATCCAAATGTAATTAGATTATATAGTTGGTGGGTAGAACAAGAAATTAATTAAAAAAATTAAAAATATTTTTATCTTTATTTACGATAAGAATATGATTCATATTTAGGTTGCAATGATTTATTGCAATTTAGTGTTAAATATTTATTAAATATGCCATTGGAATTAAAACGAAAAACAATGAAATCTTTAATAAATTAATTAATTTCAGGATTGGAGTATATTCATTGTTAGGGATTTTTTCATAGAGATTTAAAATTAGAGAATGTTCTTGTTACAAAAGATAATGCTGGAGATGTTGCATTAAAATTTGTGATTTTGATCGGAGTAAGACTCATTTGAATGATGATGGATAAAAAAATAATTGGCTTATACTTAATAAAGACTGTGGCACAGTAGAAATTAATAATTCTATGCAAAAGAAAGGGATTGTATATAATGCAAAAGAAGAATTATTATAAGTTGGAATAATAATATTAGATCTTTGTGATTCATCTTTAAGTAAATAAGAAAGAATTCAAATTCAAAAGTAAAATTTATATTTACTTTTAAAGTGTATTTAGACCACATATATTGTAGGATTATCAAGCTAAGATAAAAATTATCCAAGCATTACTTGGAATTAAATTTAAATCAGTATAAGAATTAAGAAACTCATAACTGTATATTAATTATTATTCGTTTAAATTTTTATAAGTTTTTGAATGTGCTAATATAAATATCACTAATATAAAGCCCAATAAAGAGCTGATATGTGGCTTAATGTCTTGCTTTATAAAGTCTTGATTATAACTTCTCTTTAGTAACCATATTATTCGATCTATTTATTCAATCATTAATATTATACTTAACAAATAATTCTTAGATCTAAATTTGTGTTCGGCTATTACTTAATTTATTTAAAATCAATTTCTTTCATCCAAGTATGTTTCATAATTTCAGTTAATGTATATCTTAGTTTAGGATTAATATTAAGGATAGACTTCATCAAATCAACTGCTTCATTAGAAAGATTTGCCTTTTTAATTTCCATAAAATTTAATAATCCACTTTATATTTGTTGGTTTAATTCATTCATATTGTTTCCCTTAAATGGAGTTTTACCAACTAATAAAATATAGAGAAGAATTCCTGAACTCCAAATATCACTTGCAAATCCTTCATAACCAGTTTTAGATGTCATAATTTCAGGAGCTAAATAAGCAGGAGTACCACATTGTTCTAATATTTTTTATCCTTTAACAATCTATCTACTTACACCAAAATCACATAGCTTAATTTATTCTCCCTATAATAATATATTATCTAATTTAATATCTCTATGTAAAATATTATGATTTTATAATATTTGAAGTGCTAATACCACTTACCCAAAAATATTTTTGGCCATTTATTCTGATAATGGTTTTTCTTTAGTGAATTTAATTAAGTCTCCTCCTTCTACATATTCCATAATCAAATAAATTTATCTTTTTGTTTCAAAAACTTCATATAAACGTATACAACATTTATATGGTTGTAAAAGTTTCATTAAAGTAATTTCCTACATTAATCTTTTTTTAGCACTTTCATTTTTTAGACTTGATTTATCAATAATCTTCATTGCCACTTTTACTCCTGTTAATATTTGGATTCCTAAGCATACTTTAGCAAAAGCTCCTTTCCCTATGACAGAACACAGCTGCCTATTTTAAGTTTATATATTAAACCTTATAATAATCTGCTGTTGTTGTTGGTATTCTTTTTTTCACCTTTATAGTATTTGCTATTCTATTAGCCAAAATAACTCTTTCCTTTATTAAATCCTCATCCATTTTAAACTGTGGTTCATTTAATTGCAATAAAAAATCTTAACAATCTGCTAATTCAATTTCAGGACCTAATAAGTCTCCTAAAATTCTTGGAATTTTTTCTTCTTTTGGTCCATTTGAAGTGGATCTTGTACGAGCAGTAGAATTAGATCTAGTCACACTTACATTTGTTATTTGCTTTTTCTATTTTACTAAATCTATTTTCACAGCCTCAACTTTATTACTCTTTGTAATCGAAGTTACAGGTCTTGATAATATTGGTTTAGGTAATGTTTTCACAGATGACTTAGGAGAATGATGAGATTAATTAGCAGATAATGTTATACATTTCACTTATTTAACCTGCTGATTTAATTTCTTCAGTTAACTCATTATAAACAGTTAATTTATTAAAAATATATTTTATCATAAATATAATGCATTTTATATTATTATATTAAATGTAAAATATTGTTATAAAATTACCACATAAGCATTGAATTTTAGTTTTTTGTATTTAAATAAACTATATTTCTGATTTAAGAAATAAAACTTTATTATGTAAAATTAAGACAATCTGTTTTTCTATAATTATTCAATATTATTATTAATCAATATCTTTAATACCAATATTATAATGTCCTGGTTAGATCAATAATAAAATAGATAGATTAGCATTTTGATTATATTGTCTTAATTAATAATTTCCATGATTAAAAAATAAAAGTTTAATATGTCTAAATAAATATGAACATAAATTACATTTGTAAATAGTTAGCTAATAGAGATATAACAAATTCATTAGAATTGCATTCTTTTTCCCATAATAATATAGTTTCTTAATCAGTAACCAAATCTTTTTAATCACTAATTGAAACTAAATAATTTGAAAGATTTTTAAAGAAAATAGTTGATAATCCATATAGACATCCATCAATTGATTCATCTTCTAACTATTCAAAAGCCTAAAAATGTTAAATAAATTATTTTATTCTCTCTTCTTTGTTTTTTATTTATCTAAATTATTCTATTCTAAATAAGAATTCATTATAAATTAAATTATGAAATTCATCGCCATAAAACATTTCATTTCCAACTATTATTTAACATTTAAATTTTCCATTCAAATTATTTACAAAATCTTAAAATTATTGAGTAGAATATTCTCCAATTATTATTTGAATTACTTGAAACCCAAAAGCAGTATAAAAACAATTTCCATCACCTCTAACTTATCTAAAAGAATTACATAATTCTTTTAACTATTATCTTTATTATATAAGTTTAATTCCATAATTTTTACAAAGTGAATGAAAATCTTCAACTTCTCTTATAAACTATTGATATTTATCATGCATTGATCTTTAATAGGTTGTAGTCTAATATATTTTATTAATAATATTTTAAACTTTTTTACATCTGACTTAATCTTTTTTGAATAATTATATTTCATCTATTTAAGATTCAGAATTTCTATTCTAGAATTAATAAATATCTTATTTAAAAGGAGGTTTTTATTAAGAGTTTATTTCATTATTATTATTGGGTTAAACTTTTAAATTTGACTTAAATTAATTCATATTTAAGAAACCTTATTATTCTTATTATGAATTTAATTGAATTTATTATTAATTACATTATTATTGAACTTTAAAAGGGTCTTGTTATTAAGCAGTTTGAATAAATTATTGATTTTAAACATTAGTTTAAATTTTAATTTAACTTTATTTTTATAAAAGATTTTAATTTTAATTCTGTTAATTAAATAAATTTTATTATTGGTTTGTCTATTAAGAATTTAATTATATTATTGTTTAAATTGGTTAATTTGTATTTTTATTTCCTGCAATTGATTTCTCATTATTTTAATCAGTTTGAATAAATTATTGATTTTAAAGATTTATTTAAGTTTAACTTGATTTTTATGGTTATAATGTTCCAAAATCAATTTTGTTAAATTATTGTTATTGTTTTTGAAGATTTTAATTCTAATTCTTTTAATTAAATTAATTTTGTTATTGTTTTGTCTAGAATGTTTAATTTGTATTGTTATTTCCTGCAATTGATTTCCATGCATTTTCAATTCTGTCAAATTATTCCTTAATAATATTAAATTGATTTTATTACTAATTTATATTCTATTATAAATTTAAATTATTCTATTCAAGTTTATCTATTTAATTATGTAATTCTTAATTTTTCTAGTTAAATTGATCGAATTCTATTAATTTAAAAGTCATTTAATTTTACATTTATTCTTATCCGACATAATTTTATTTATGTTGTGTTTATTATAATTTATCTAAGTTTTCTACATTATTAGATATTTATTAAATTTATGTCTGAAAGTCTTACTCTAATTTTTATTCTAATTTCTTTAGTTCAATCTTAAAATTTATATTTTCTTAAGGCTAAGTTAATTGATTTATATTAGTTTTAAATATATCAAATTAATCCTTAATAGTATTAATTTATTCTAATTAGTGATTCAACTGAGTTTTTATTTATAAGAGTTCTTATTCAAAATTTTTATTTAAACATTTTTCTGATAATTATTTTATTTTGTTATCAAAGCTATTTATTTGATTTTCATAAATATTGTTTTTTTATTATTACTCTTATAATTATTATTAAAATGAGTTAAGTAAACTTTTTTATTATTGATTCATATTGGTAAATTAATTGTTTTATTCTTTATATTATTAAATAATCTAATCTTAGTGATTCAACTGAGTTTTTATTTATAAGAATTCTTTTTCAAAATATTTATTATGAGATTCATCTGATAATTATTTTATTTAAGCTTCAATGCATTTTATTCGATCTTCAGAATTATTTTAATCTACTTATTCTAATGGTTATATAAGTTCCCACAGATATTTATCTAAATCTGGATCTGTTTATAAATTATGATTTTTCTCAAAAGCCCAGAATTTATAAATTTTATGTAATTAAGATTCAATTTAGCTATTAATAATTTCTTAAATTTATTGTCTTTATTTGATAATATCCTTATCTTCCTTCTTTTCAAAATTCTTAGAAAAGTATTCACTCATGCTTTGAATTTTACGTTCGTGTAATTGAACCTTCTCTAAAATAAAATCTACCCTTTTATTCAATTCTTTTAATTTTGGTTAAACTTCTTCATTCCCTTGTTTAATATTATTCATAATTCTATTAATTTATTTAAATATTATATAATGAATATTTCAATTAACTTTAAAGTTATAAATTTCAATTGATTAACATATCATATAAATGAAATCATATACTCATTCTTAAAAATATATTTAAGAATTATTTCCTAATTATATATTTTCCTTAATTTATAAAAATGTTTTCATTAAAATTTATATGATATTTTTTGAGTTTAGCTATCCTTATATTTTTTTTATTTAGTCTTATAATTTAATTTGAACTTATAGAGAAACAAAAATAATGAATAAATAAATTGATAGAGTTATAAGAGAAATTTAAATCCTATTCATAAGCATAAATTATAATTTATTTTTATAATTAATTCATCATTACTTATGATTAATGATTTCTAAGTAAATCATTAGTTATAATTCATAATTTTTTATTATATACATCATACTAATTATTTTATATGAATTTTCAGGCTTCTATTGCTTTTTTCATTTGGCTATTAATAAAAAAAAAACCTTAAAACAATCTACCTTAAGGTCTAAAGGGTTATTTATTAAATCAATATCCTCTATTATCAGAGTTTTATAAATATCATGCTCTTTTAAATTCATATTCGAAATCTTTGCATGAATCTTAATTGATCTTTTAACCTTTAATATAATAACTTGTTTAGCAATCAAAACAAAATAAAATGAATTTTTTCATTTTTTTATATTGGCACTTTTCATTCTCACATACTTTTTGAGATCATAATAATCCATTGAAATCTAATATTTAATTATTTAATACTTAAACAAATGAATCTCTAAATTTATTATTTGATCTAAAAAATAAAATATTTATTTCTTAAATAATTTGAATTACAAAATTTAATCCTTCATTATATTTGTGCAGTTATGGTAGTCTAAAAGTTTTAAAGATTTCCAACAAACACCCAGTAAGAAGTGACAATTGATTAAGGTTCTTTAGTACCTAATTAAATGGATTTTTTTTTATTACTTAATGTTATAACAAATATTATGCTCTTCTAATTTACAATTTTTATATTCCTCTGATTATAAATAAAATTATTTTTGAACTTTTAAATTGTAGCTTTTATTTTTTTTTAAATTTATTTGAATTTAATTTTTCTATTAAGTTTAAAGATTATTTTTTGCAAAACAATCATAATTTTCAATTGTGTAAGTAAAATTTATAGAAAGCATAGTTTTTAGAATATATTCACAAATTTGTAATTATTAAAACCCAATTAAAGCTAAATAAATTTTTATTTATTTATTTATATGTTTGAACATTAGACAATAACAATTCGTTCATGTTAGAGAATAAATCATGACGAATAAGCAAGGATATTGTTCGATGTATTAAAACAACGTGGATGCCGTGAAATAGTTTATTTAGTGACTTCTGAAAATATCATATATCAGCTAAATCTTGATGACAATATCTAAAATGACATAATAATGATACCAAATTAACATCCTTAAATACCTAAAATATATTAAAAAGAATAAGCAATTGAATAGTAATTCCATTAATTAAATATGATGATAAATGAGAAATGTGAACCTTATAAAGATTCTAGGATAGTTTCTAAAAGTAAATAGAGTGAAAAAAAAAGTGAACAATAACATAATATAATAGAATAAGATTATGGTAAAAATATAAAAAATTAATAAAAATAAATACCCAAGGAAGTAGTAAAAAATAATCATTTCTATGACTAAAGATAATAAATTAAGTAAAATCAATGCTAAATTAATCAAAACAATTAGTCTTAAAATGATTTATCAAATAATTTAGAGTAGAAAAATTAATTAAAAGAATATAATTAATAACAAAAAGTTGAATAATTATAACAATCATTTGATTCATCTTAATTTAAAAATTAAAATATAAATAATGATAATAGTCAATAAGAAGAAGATAAATATTCAAATAAAAGTTAAGAAATATTTCAATAGTAAAATAAACATTAAGATTTTCTTTAAAAAGATGATGAAAGACAAAAAAAAGTATACGCAATTATAAAATTAATAAATGCATAATCTTCAGATTTAAGGAATATAGATCAACAATTTAAAAAATACATTTAAGATTATTAAGTTAAGAATGAATTATTTTAAGAATATAACATTAAAAAATTATTAATAAAAAAAGATTTAGAAAAAATANCTGATTATAAATAAAATTATTTTTGAACTTTTAAATTGTAGCTTTTATTTTTTTTTAAATTTATTTGAATTTAATTTTTCTATTAAGTTTAAAGATTATTTTTTGCAAAACAATCATAATTTTCAATTGTGTAAGTAAAATTTATAGAAAGCATAGTTTTTAGAATATATTCACAAATTTGTAATTATTAAAACCCAATTAAAGCTAAATAAATTTTTATTTATTTATTTATATGTTTGAACATTAGACAATAACAATTCGTTCATGTTAGAGAATAAATCATGACGAATAAGCAAGGATATTGTTCGATGTATTAAAACAACGTGGATGCCGTGAAATAGTTTATTTAGTGACTTCTGAAAATATCATATATCAGCTAAATCTTGATGACAATATCTAAAATGACATAATAATGATACCAAATTAACATCCTTAAATACCTAAAATATATTAAAAAGAATAAGCAATTGAATAGTAATTCCATTAATTAAATATGATGATAAATGAGAAATGTGAACCTTATAAAGATTCTAGGATAGTTTCTAAAAGTAAATAGAGTGAAAAAAAAAGTGAACAATAACATAATATAATAGAATAAGATTATGGTAAAAATATAAAAAATTAATAAAAATAAATACCCAAGGAAGTAGTAAAAAATAATCATTTCTATGACTAAAGATAATAAATTAAGTAAAATCAATGCTAAATTAATCAAAACAATTAGTCTTAAAATGATTTATCAAATAATTTAGAGTAGAAAAATTAATTAAAAGAATATAATTAATAACAAAAAGTTGAATAATTATAACAATCATTTGATTCATCTTAATTTAAAAATTAAAATATAAATAATGATAATAGTCAATAAGAAGAAGATAAATATTCAAATAAAAGTTAAGAAATATTTCAATAGTAAAATAAACATTAAGATTTTCTTTAAAAAGATGATGAAAGACAAAAAAAAGTATACGCAATTATAAAATTAATAAATGCATAATCTTCAGATTTAAGGAATATAGATCAACAATTTAAAAAATACATTTAAGATTATTAAGTTAAGAATGAATTATTTTAAGAATATAACATTAAAAAATTATTAATAAAAAAAGATTTAGAAAAAATATGTAATGGTTTTATTAAAGTTAGAGGAGATGGAAACTGTTTTTATACTGCTTTTGGATTTTAATTTTTAAATCATTTATTAATTACATATAATGATGATGAATTTAATTAATTTATTAATTAAATAAAATCTATTGATTTAAGAAGTAGAATAAACATTAATAATTAATAAATTGTTTAATAAGAATTAGAAATAGAGATTTTAAATGAATTCATTTATTAAATTTAATAATTAAGAATTATTGAAGATATTTAAGAGAGAAGAAAATAATTGAAATCTTAATTTTCATAATATGAACTTTAAAATGATGGAAATGGATTTTTATATACATTATCAACTATATTCTTTAGAAATCTTAGTGATTATTTAATTGAAAATAATCACAATATGAAACAACTTGTAGAAGATAAACAAAATTTATTGATTTGGGAATAAGAGTGTGATAATAATGAAGTTATTATTAATGAATTAGCTTAATATTTAAAAATGTATTATAACATTATTATCATTTAGCAATGTAATATTAATATTTTTTGATTAAGGAAATTATAAAATACGTAAATATCAAGAAAACAATTAAAATTAAATAATATTGCTTATAAGACCTGGACATTATAACATTGGTATTAATTAGTATTAAAACAATGATACTTGAAGAATACTATTGCTAATGAGATAATTTTAAATATTAAAATTTTGTAAATCAAATTAATTAATTTTATAAAATTCCTGATATTGTTAATGAGTTTGCCAAAGTCTAATTTATATTCCATTTATGGTGATTTGAAGAGTTTATTGAAAATTTAGCTTCATATAGTTTTTCTTTATTTTACAGTGATCAATAAATGGTGATAAAAAGAATCAAAAATTAAATACTATTAATTCATTTTCCAAAGCAGTTTCTAGATTTTAAAATTACTATTTTTACTATTTTATCAAACCATTTTCTGATTTAATTTTGAATCAATTGTAATTCAGATTCTACAACTTATAAATGTTGTAAACTTTATCAAACGAATAAAAATATTCACATTACCTACTTTCTAAGTTATAAATTTTATAAGTAAAATCTTGTGCCAAATCTAAATCTGTATCAAAAATATCTAATATTATTAGAAAGTAGTTCCAATTCTACACCTTTTATGCAAGCCGAAAAAATTAACAACTTTACTCGAATGAAAAATAAAGAGTTATAGAATTAATTATCTAAATAAATGCAATAACAAAGAATAGAGTTTCAGATACAACAAAAGCATACCAGTTGATATATGGAAAAACAATATCTTAGAATATTTACTAAGGAGAAGTAAGATTAATTTGTTTTAATAAAGTTTATCGGAAATACCTAATCAAAATTTATTTAGACTAGGTTTTTAAATTTTTTGAAATGAGTTTTTCATTAAAATTAAAATTACATTTTAATTTCCTTAAGTAGGTATAATTTAATGTATTATTAAAGATCAAAAAAATATCTATTAAGGAAAAAATAAATACTTGATAAGAAGAAATTTAATTTTTAGAGACTTGCATTCTAATTAATAATTTAGAAGACTAATAAACAGGAAAAAGATTAAGAGTGTATTTTAAAGATCACTCTTATTTTGATAATTATTTAACATTTGTTAAGTTTTAGTAAGCTTAAAAATCATCAATATAAGAATGGGAACTAAAAATTTTGATGTTTATAAATTTAGTTCTAACGCAAGTAAGACCAATAACAACCATAAAATGATTATTAAAATAAAAAATTCTTAAATAAGCTTTATTGATATAATAATTGTAAAATGGAGATAATTCTAAATTCTAAAACTCAAGGTCTGAAATTAAATATATTTTAATCATTTTAGTAGAAATCCTCATATATAGGTTTTCATTATAATAATAATATATCCAAATTTCTTTTATATAATGTTGAAATTATATAAAATGTCCTTCGTTATTATTTTTAATATAATTTCTCAATTTATTTTATAGAATATTAGATATATCCTTTTTTTTAATTCATTACATCAAGTTTTTATTGTAAAATTATGTTTTTATCTTAAGAATTAAAGTTAATTTTTACCAACCAATTAATTTTTTGATTAAAAACTAAAACTTCTATTATATAAATCTTCACTCTCTTGGCTAAGCAAAAAATCATATATCATGATTAAGTAGTCTTTCGATACAAATTTTAAGAATGCTCTTATTATTCAGCTTTTTAATTGTTGGTTTCCTTTTTAAGAATAAATTAAATACTGCCATATAATCAATTTCATCTATTTTAATACATCTATAGTTTAAAAATGCCTTTTGAAGAAAGATTGGATCATGAGATTAGGCTTATGGAAATCTTATCCAAAAATGATCTTGCTAAAAATCTAAATAGACATTCAAAATTAAAGACTAACTATCTATTTATAATGTTTAGGTATACACTTTTTTTTAATTATTAACTTTCTTTTTATTTGTATATACTCATCCTTTTCAAAAACACTTCATAATTATGAATTATAAGAATTCTATGTATCACTAAATACATTTGAATATATGAAGTTTATAAGTTCTATTTTCATTTTTAATTAAATAATTTTCTGTTTTCTATTTAATATAATCATGACTTTTTGATTTGTTCAAAATTAATGCAATACTTTAAATAAATAAATTTATGAAAATCCTTATAAATTTTAATATTTATTTAAGTATAATTTTCGATATCTCATCATAAAATGAATAAATTATTTAAATATAAAAATTGTTATAACAAAGGCATCATTTGATTCATACAAGAAACTTAATTTAGTTTCAATCACTAATTGATTCTCCAATATATGCTTGCTATATATTTATAACTTATAAAAAATATTTAAAAAAGACATATTTTAAATTAGTTTTATCTTAAAATTTATATAAAATGAAAAAATAATCAAATTATCAAATAAGCAATTGATTACTTATCAACATTTATCAGATATTATAAAAAGTATTCTTAGCTCTAAGCCATCTTAAACAATTCTTTACACTTTTCAAGATTTAAATTACACACTACGCAAATTTAAGCCAAAACTATTGAAAAGTCCTTTTTACTTAAAAATGGTTTCACTTTATCGAGCAATTCTTATCTCTTTCTCTCATTATTAGAAAAATAAAAAAACACTATATTCTTTTCAAAATTAGGATCCAAATTTAATTCAAATACTTAAATCAATAAATTTAAATTTCCATTCAAAATCAATTATTCCACCACTTTATTTAATTAAGCATATGGACTGTAATTGACACAAACAAAATTTTAAATTTCTTTATATTTTTTTAATTTTATTATCTATTCTTAATTTACTATCCTGATATTTTTAGGAGAAGCTAAATTAATTTCTGATTTATCATTTATAGTGCTTGGATTCTAAAACTATTCAAAATTCTAATCACTAAGTTTACAAATTAATTATTTTGAATAAGGTAATTAGTCTTATTTATTTTATAACTCCATTTAATTTAGTAATATTTTGATATAATCTAATTAAATTCTCACACCACGAACAATATCCTTAAATTTCAAAGTAAACAGCAAGATTTCTATATTTACAATATACTCAAACAATAATGTAAAAGCCTTTGTATATTTTAAAAATTCTATACTTTTCCTTTTGATTCTTGCTTCATTAGAAAACTAAAGTATTGAAGCATTTTTTCAGCTTTTTTCAAATTATTACACTTTTCTCTACAATATTGAAGTAATAAATCAGCAATTAAATCAGTAGTTCTCGCATCTAAAATATAGATTATTTAGAAATTACTTAATTAACATTTAAATAATTAATCACTCTCAACCATTAGAGATAGTTAATCATGTATTTATTTTGTTTCATTCATATTTAAGATTTAAAATAAAAGTTGATATTATTCTTGTTTTATAGCGTAACTTATCAATTTTTTTAATACTATTTCCTAATCATCTTCATTTTATGGAGTTTATTATTTTTGCAAAAAAAATGAAATTCTCAATTTCAATTCTTGATATTGGTCTTCATTTTCATTAATAAATTATAAAATATTGTGTTATTATAATCCAATTTATTAACTCACTTAGCAATACCTTATAATATGCTTTGCATTATTTTAATTTATTAATGATTTTTTCTAATTTTATACGAAAGCCTCACATAATAAGTCTTCTGAAATAGCAAAATTTCTAAATACTTCAGAATAAACTAAATTTATAAATCTATAGACGACATTTTGTATAGAGGTTAACTGTTATAATTTTATATCATTAGAGACTGCAGAGAATTACCTTTTTAGTAAATCTTAAAATGATACTTATGACTTGTCTTAAAATAAAGTTAATAAAAGCATAGTATCATAAAATAGTTTATGATCATTTTAGAGATCAATTATATTGTTAGAAATATTAGCTAGGACAATCAAGCCTAAATAGATTTCTAAATACATGTAATAATAATCTTTTAATTAATTTACCACAAATGACTTAAGTAATGAAAATTTTACCCATTAATCTTATTTATTGTCATATGAATTTTAGAATTCCTTTTAATAAATATGCAATAAGATTTAATCTAAGCAATTCAATTATTTACTTAATTAAGTGTAAGTTTGATTGAAATCCAAATCTAATTTTTAAAATGTTGGTTTTAAATAGTAATAGATATCTTCCAAGTCATCCATTAATTCATTCATAAAGTCATCTATAAAAAAATTATTTTATTATTATTTCATCAACTATATTATTTTCTTTTAATCTAGATTGCGATGCATAAATTTAATTAGGGTTTAGAAATAGTCAAATTTATTTTCTATAAAATAATCTATCGATATTGATTATAGTATTAATTCTTCATCCTTTAATTTAAATTTTGTTTCGATTTCCTTTTTAAAATTATATAGATTTTGTCTTAATTGATATTATCTTTTACTAATCTGGTCTTAAACCTAATTTATAAATGAAATATGATTTTTATAAAACAATAATAATTAATCATCTAAATTTATAAAACCTAAAACAGGTAATTTATTTGAATTTATTAACTCAAAATTATTGTTTTCATTAAATAATTGATAAACTTCAGTTCCTTAAATTAAAATTATAGTATTTTAGATACTACTAACACTAAAAAATGTGTTTTATAAGAAATCTAAATTGAAAATAACACAATTAATTCTTAATTAATTACCAATAAGAGAATAAATTTTCATTTAATTTAATTGTAGATAACATAATGTAATTTAACCATTTGGTTTATGTTAAAATACTTATATCTATTTAACCTTAATATTATCCTCAATTTATAATTATTTAGTTGTTAAATCTGATCCTTTGATTTCAAGTAAATGAAACTAAGTTTGAAAAGAGTAGTGGATTAATTGTTTATCATTAATTTGAAAAACAGTCTTCCAATCATTAGTTTGATTAACAAAAAATTTACTTAAAAATTTAGTACCAAAACTTAGTTAATATTTACTTTTCACAATTTCCCCTTTTCTTACATCAATTGATATAAAATATAATTAATCATCATCACTTAATACATAAAATTTAATAGAGTTATTGTTTATAAGTGATTTAGCCAGACATACAAACCTTTAATTGTCAACCATTAAATTCTTAATTATGGATGAAGTATTTGAAATTAAATTCTTATAAAATATTTATCCTGTTTGTGTAACAACCAATAAATAAGGAGCTTCATTATCCCTCATGATTATACAACCATTTTGAGTAATTAAATGAGAAAAATTGATGTACTCACTTGTTAATAATATTTACTTGTGAAATAAATCTTTCATATCATATATATGAATTGAAACAGTCTGACCATTCGAAACTTTTCTATATATTAATACAAAATAAAACATACACTACATAAATCATGCCTTCAATATATAAAGTACTAGATGAGTCTGTACATTTGTAATGTTCTTCAACCTAATTTCCAATTAAGGTTATATTAGATTGAGATGCTATTTCTTTGGCATTAATTCCACTTAGCTAAATTTCTTCAAACATAATTAATGAATAAAAATTATATAAAAATTGAAAAATATTGTATTTTTAATTATTAGAATTATTAATCTCTAATTTTTATAAGAAATTGATTTTTTAAATTAATAATACACTTTATTCATTCTCTCTCCTCTTTATATATATTTTGTTATCACTTATAAGGTTTTCTTCATTTTATTGAACATCAGATCCCACAATATTTTTATAAAATCACAACATTAATGCAGTTATAGCTAATCAGGTTTATTTTTAACGTAGCCATAATTTGAATTTTAAGTAAGATTTATTAATTGTTTTTATGTATTTTTATTTTTATATTTTTCCTCTCTTTTTCTTATCAAAAAAGAGTTCAATTTTAATTATTGGATAAATAGAAAATCCTTTTACTTTTTTTTCTAAAAAATAAATCAGATTAAACAAAACATATATAAGGAACGAAAGTGTAAAGAATTGATCAACAGATTATAAAAGATTAAATATAATTTTTGCATCTATATGGAGAAGGATCAAATAATAAGATCATATTTAGATATAAATTAAAAAGTTGATATTAAAAACCTAAGTCAAAAATAATCTTTACATGAAATTATGAACAAAGACTGAAAATAAAAGTTATTAATTTTGGTTGATGAAATTATAGTATAAATCAAATAAAGGTTTAATTAAGCATTACATTAATTATGATAGAAACTTTTATGAAGTAATAATTAATACTTTAACAAACTCACTCCATAATAAGAGTCAAATTATGAATAGAATGATGATTTTAGACAAAATTATTTTTTAGATTTTATTGTGGTCATATAATTTACGATTATTTTATGTATTTAAATAATAGGTCATAATAAATGATTTAGAAATAAGTAAGTTTTGTGAAATATTTGGGTTAAAAGATGGAATTTGCAAGATATGTGGAGTGAAAAAGTCTTACTAAATTTTATAGATAATCAAATGTTTGAATATTGGAATCATCATTCCATAAAGTATTTTTAGTCTTCCAATTCTTCATTATTAACACTTTCTTCTTACTAAACTATAACTCTATCAAATGGTTTAGATCTAAACATTGGTTATCTTCCAGTTTTCTTTTTACTAGGTTACATAATTTTTTCTTAATTTGCTTTGATTCTTCTTTCTTCTTCTTATTTTAACTTCAAATTATTTGAATCTCTTTATTTAACTTTCCAATCTCTTTCACATTCTTATCTCTAAATTATTAAATTTAAATTTTTACAAAATTCTCTACTCTATCTGGTTTAAAAGATCTAATCTATTTTAATTGTCTTTCTAAATGTAATTCAATCTAAACTAATATATCTAAAGTCTCTTTATTTTATAAATCATGAACTCCTTAAATTTCATTTGGAAAATTTTCACAAACTTCTATAATTTATTTTCTTAATTCTTTATGATCTTTTTTAGCATTCTTCTCTGTTCCTTTTAATTATAATGTTTTAATTTATTAACATACATTCTAATAATCTATTTATTATTTACTTCATAATTCTTTTTTAATTGTTCCTTATTTTATTATAATGTAAAAACTTTATCATCAAGTGATTTTTTTATTTTATTAAATTTAGTTTTCAACTCTTCTAAATTTTATTCAGCATCTTAAGTAGTTTAAATTAAAAATAAATTTCTTTCTTCTAAATCATTAAAAATCTCCACCAATTAAGATGGTTATTTAAAATACATTTCATATTCATCTTCAAATTCTTCTAATTCATCTCTAATAAATATCAATTTGTATTTTATTACAATTTTTTATTATCTACCATTTATTAAAATTATTTTTCATTAACTCCTTTACTTTTAATTAATTCATCTTTCAATCTATTCACCAATTATTAACGCTTCTTTTCTTTTGCATCATGCCATTCTTTTGGAGCTAACTTATCTAAAAATTTCTTATGATCCATATAATTATTAACAGCTTCTTCATTTCTTGTTTTTTCTGCTCTTAAACTTGTTATTTTTATATTAATTGATTTTATTTCAGATTCTTTAGCTTTCTTTTCTTTTACTTCTTAATCTGCCTTCTATTCTGCATCTAATTTTTATTATTTATTCGTATCCAAATACTTTTAGAAATTTTCATTATCAGTTTCTAACATCTTTAAACTTTATTCTAAAGCTTCCTTCTTTTCTTTTGACATTAACTTTAACTTATCTATTTCTTCTTCAATTATTCCATGAGCCTTTGAAACTAAAAACATTTCTTTCTTCTATTCTAATAATGTCACAATTGGTTCTTTTGATACACCCTTAGCTCTCTATTTCTTTCTTTCTTATATTATTTATAAAGCTTCATTTATTATTTTCTTATCCTTATCATTATAAGCTGTTTTTGATTTAAATTTATCATCAATCTAAGTCTCATAAGACTATATTTTATACTAAAATTATACTTTAAAATGCTTTAATTATGTTCTATTTGTAGCAGTTTTCTTGTCCCAAATATGCATTTCACCATTATTTTAAGCTTCTAACTTTTTACGATCCTATTCTCTAAATAAAAACACTTCTTCATCTGATGGATAACGAAATGGACTTTGAATGTCACTTTTATTCACTTTATGAATCTAAGGCAATTTCTCTGACATTTTATATTATATTATTTATTTTATTCATTTGAATCTAATTATTTATCAGCATAAACATAATTTATTTATATTTATACAAATTATAATCATAACTCAAAATTATTTATCTAATTAACAATTACTCAATAAAATATTTTAAAATATCAAAATTATCATATTTATTTTAAGTTCTCAAAATATGACAAACTATATAGACTCTAAATTAATAAGTAAATAAATTCTAAGATATTGAGTGGAACATTGACAATACTTAAAGTTAATAATAACCAAAACTTATAAAAACTAGTTTAAGTTTATATATATGCATTTATAGACAAACCTATCAATAAATATAACAAATAATCACTTCTAACAATTAATGAAGCAGGAAATTTAATTGAACAATTTAACTGAAAGGTTTTTGAATAATGAAATCTAGGATCTTAACAATATTTTGAACAGATTTAAATCTTTTTTTAGTGAACTCAATAATAGAAATAAATTAGAATTAGTTAAATTATTGTAATATAATTCTTTATTAGATATATATAAACAAAATTTATTGTAAAACTAAGTTATAAAGATTATGCTGTATTTATAAAGCATTTTAAAATATTAAAAATCAAGATCCCAAATAAAGAGACAAATTTATTAAAAAAGTTTGAAGAAACTAATTTATAGAATAGATACCTTAATAAAATAATTATTGATGATAATTATTTGTATTAAATTGAAATAATAATAAATAATAGGTATATCTATGTAATTAATATTAATTAATAATAACAATCTCACAATAGCATAGAATGATATAATTTATGAAATGTTAAAGATGTGAAATGATATATTAGTAAAAAAGGATGTGTTTAATTAATTATATAAACAATCATGAATCTGATAACAATTTATTATAATGTGTATTAAAACTATTGATTTTCCAATTATTAGATTCTACCTAATATTTACCAACTCCGGGTGTAAATTATCTGCTAATATATGCTAGTCGAGGTTATTATGATTTAAATGGAGCAGTTACTTGTTTAAAATTTGCTGATGGATATTAATTTTATTCTGTAAATGATATATTTTAGATAGCTTCTTAATTTTCTTTAAATCTAGGTTCAGCACAATCAAATCCAGGTTTTTAGACATCAATTTTTGATAGATTCTTTAAAAATTTTAATTACTTTTAAATTTTATATCCAATAGTTTCTTAATCTAATTTGTATTGTCCAATATCTGGACCACAACTTTTGTTTATAGCATCTCTTTTAGATGATGATTTAAAACAAGAACTTACAGCTCTCTTTTTTTCTCCTTTAGTTATATCATAACTTCCTGGACCAGCTTTACATAGTGGTGGTTTTTCACAAAATCTTTTTTCTTTACCACCTAAATATCCACTTGCACCTTTGTCTTATTTACGAATTAAATCTGTATAAAGATCATTTTAGACATAATATGTTCCTGGACCTGGATTTTATTCATCTTAATTAATTAAATCTCCTTTTCCTGTTGAACTTAAAAAAGTAGCATTAGTATAATTTTTTTTCTTTACTAATTAATCAAATGAAGAATCTTCTATTCTGTAATCTCCTGGACCAACTGATTAATCTTAGTTTTATCTAAATCTTTCTAAAGATGAACCAAAAAATTAAAATTCTTTTGCTTTTTTTTACACTTTTATTGATACTCTACCATCATTATATTAACCTGGTCCTGGGGAATATTAATCTTTATAATTTATTTATTTTCTTAATCCAGCATTAATTTCTCTATTTGTCTTATATATCAATTTATCATAATAAGATCTAACTGTTTCAGATAAAAAAGCAGGAGATTTATTTTTCTTTTTCTTTTCATCACAAATATTATATTTTCCAGGTCCAATTTCTGTAGATTATTCTTATTAAAATCTTGGTTTTATACTTTTATCCCAAGAAATACCCTTTACTTATTTTGATTATTAAGTCTCATAAGTAGTTGGCCCTACAACTTTTTATTTCTTTTGATCTTAAATTTATTTTTAATGTTAAGCTAAAGTTTCAATATCTTCATAAACCATCCCTATCTATGTTTTAGGTTCAGGAATAGAATTAATTCTTCTTCTGAAATTTTAATTTCTAATATCGTCTAATTTTTAATTTTGCAGTAAACCAACTTATTTGTTTTAACAGTTATTTTTTGCAGTATCATAATGCCCAGGACCAGGAATCTGAATTTATTATTACTAAATACTTCTTTAACTTTTTTATCCTCTTAAAATCTCTCTATTCCACTTTTGAAACAACTACTTCCATTACCTTAAACTTTGACTATTATAGTGCTTTTATTCATGTAAGCTTGTACTCCAGAATCACCCATGTTTAGTTATACTTCATATTAGCCAGGACCAGGAAATAACTCTTTCTATTTATTTGTCATCTCTGCTTATCTCTTTCCAGTCGAAAGAAAAGGAGCATAAGCAGTTTTTGCTTAATTCTCAGGAATCTTATAAACTCCAGGCCCTAAATGTGGATAAGGATCCTTAGTCTAAGTTAATCCTCTGTCTTCCTCAAACAAAAAAGCCATTTATTTAATTATAATATATTATAATTCAGTTGTAAGTATATTATTTTTATTATTTTCTTCAAGTTTAAAATACAAATTATCAATTGATATATTAAATTAAATTATTATCTCTATCTACAAAAACACCTTGTTCAATTATTTAAAGATAAATTTTTACTTTTATCCTAATAACAGATAATAAGATTTTTATTATCTTTTATTAGGATAATATATGCTCTAAACAAAAATCTTAACATTTCAATATACAAAATTAAATAAAGCTTTTTTAATAAATGTACCTATAAAATGGAGATAATTAAGTTAAAAAAATAATGATACTGAATAATAAATATGAAATCCCGATTAGATGTGAATTAACTATTATTGTTATTGAATACTTGAATTAGGATATTAAATGAATAAGAATTACTTTGAAAAGTGAAGAAATAATTAAAATGAAAATGATGATTTTGTCTTTGAATGATTCTGAATATTATCTGGTTTATATAGAAGATATTATTAGAAAGAATATCTATATATGATGAATTAAGATAAAATATGTTTCCTTTAATTTGGAGAAGAATAAATAAATGGAAGGTTTGGAGATTTGTTGGATTTAAGATAGTAATAAATGAGATTGATGAATTTTAAAATAAAGTTGATATATATAGCCTGTACAAATGGCAAAGCCAAGATTGTATAAATTATTTAGGAATGCAAAAATAGTATCAAATAAACAATCATGCTAAAATTTTCTTACTTAATATTATATTTAATTTCTGTTTTTGTCTCCAATAAATTTAATTCTAATTTTGTTAAAAAGGATGTCTGAGTAATTATAAAAGTAAAAGTAGTTTGATATAAATAAGTCAATAATGTTTGATACTCCCATATGACAGATAGTAATAATTCTACTGATAATAGAATCTCAGAAAATATTGTAAATTGTGACAAATGTGTTCTAATAAGCCTGTATCCAAATTGTTGATACTTATTTCTTTGTCATTTTCACATCTTCTGACTTCTAGTAATTTCTTTGTATATAAACAGGAGTGCTCTTGACACTACCTATAAATGTCATATTTCAGGCTATGTGTTACAAATAAAGATTGTTTCACATAATTATAAGGCAATTGTTACACTAATCGAACAAATTATTAAGAAGTTTGTAATTATATCTACTATTTTAATAATAGAGTATGCTAATAATGTCTCAATCTATAAGGATATTCAATTAGTATTTTAAGCTTCTTTGGTCTTATATACAAATCTAGTTGACAACCTTTTCACTTTTGTAAAAGCAACCTCTTAATGACAAATTAAAATCATATTCAAAATAATTATATTTTATTTCCAATATTCATTTACGTATATCTCATGACCTTTCCTCAAAAATCACACGGGAAGGCTTTGGATTCTATATCCAATTATGTCTGTATAATGTCGTTCTCTATGTTCCTGCAATTGAACTAAAATACCATCTTCTTAGTATTACCTTTCTCCAAATACGTACCAAATTGCTGCTGCTGTCAAAATGTTTAATTTCCCTATTCTATTTGTCCAATACCATCCTCTTTAAGCATAATACACAACTGCGCTGTTTTAAAATCGTGCAATTAAACTTGAATTCATTATAATTTTATATTTATAATAATAATATTTTATTTCATTTTTCTTCCTTATTTTATATTTTCACATTCTCGACATACATCCTTGAATACTTATTCTTTATTATTATTCTCAAGCTCATATAAAATTCCTTTTTTTTACTCTTTTATTTAATCAAGAAGAATATCATTAAAAAGATAATTAAATTTTATCCAATTCAAATCCACAGACTTTAGCTATTAATTAATAAATAAAAAATATTTTCGAATCATATTTATATTTTTTATCCTTAAAAAACAACCAAGAAATACATTATTTTAAAAACAATATCTCTTGAAGCCTATGTTATTTTTAATAAAATAAAAATTTAATTATTTGAAATTCAAGTAAATAAAATTAGCGCCTTTTGTTAATATATATATTTTTAACATTTAATAAACATCAAAATCAGTTCTGTTATTTAATATCACTTCCAATTCAATTTGTTGCGGTAGATTTTTTTAATCCCTACGATTTCTTCATTAAATAATGTTTTTATAAATGTTTTTCAAAGATAGAATCAATAAATAATATGTTTGAAATTTTGAAATTATGATTAAAATACCAGTCTAATTTTTTCAACTTTTAAAAATTAGATAAATAAGTTAAGAAACATACCATAAGGAAAAAATATTTAAAATAAAATTTGTTCTTTTAAAGGGCAATAAAGAAGTTGAAGAGAGTCATAAACTTTAAGTCATTCTTAAATGTTTTTATAAATAATATTTGCTATGAATAAGGAGTTTCACATCATATTTTTAAAAACCGTATTACTGATCAGAATAATTAATTGAGAAATTTAAATCTGCTTTTAGGGGACCCTATTTGAATAAATATAGAGAAATGATATTTGGTTAATGATGAGAATAGAGTTTATATTAGAGATTTGTTTAATAAAATGTTTTGGTATTTAATATATTTAGGAAAAAAATCATGAGTCTTTTCATTTATTTAATTTTTTGATAATCTTTTTGGCCAGGGCTTGTTTGAATCTTAAAAGATTAAACTTACTCATGGTATTAGGTTTTAATTCCAAAACAAAAAAGTTTTGAGTTTATGTTACATTAAGAGGTTGATTAATTAAGACAGTTCGAGGTTCTTCAATAATTTATTCATTCTCTTCATTTTAATTTAAAATTTTTGGATAGTCTTGATCTTTTTTCATTGGCGAGTAAAAATTTACAGAAATGTTAAGCTTAAATAAATTATTAAAATAATTAATAAAAAGAATATATTATTATAATAAACTTATAAATTATGATGATAGCGTATAATGATTTCTATTAGTACTTTTAGAATTTGAATTCTATTATAGAAATTAATCTATTTATATATAATAAGAAAAAGTGAAACTTAATTAAAATATTTATATTTAGTTTCTCAACTTTCTTCAATCTTAAAGATAATCAATAATGAAATCTTAATATATAATTTTTAGGTTAAGGTATTTTTATTCCAAAATTTTAAAATAATATAAATTCTAACAAGAAAAAATAATTTATTTTTTCAAGTAATTATAACATCTTTTTTGAAGATTTGTGAAGTATTGAAAAATATTTTATTTTCTAAATTTGATTTTAAATGAGAGACAATTAATTTAAAATCTAGGAAAGAGATTAAACTTGGGTTTATCTTTATGAAAAGATTTCAAACCTATCTGAAATTAACAGTATTTATTTAATTGCTTTTTTAGGTTCATAATTATTACGATAAATAATATAAATATAATTTAATGAAATATGACTAGTTACAAAGACAAACATAAAATGCAACAGTATCATTATGTTGAAGGTTCTTAGCCTTTGACTAATTTGAATAGTTTAGATACTTCACCAACTTTAGAGAATTCAATGCAGAATGCTTATAACTAAATATAATTTATTCTTACATCAGTGAGTATGTCTTTGGTGCTAAATGCTTTTAACCTAAGCATTTATTAGATAAAAACTGAGACAAAGCGAACTAATTTGTTTTGTTATTATTTTTCCTATGATTAAGAATATTTGAATTACTTTAATGTTATTACAAAAGTCTATGCAATAATTGATATATTGTGTGATATATTCTTGTGGTAATTTGAGTTCTCCAAATAGATGTGCAAACAATTCAAGAGTATTCTAAGTGACTTCAATTTAGATGAAAACTTCTAAAAATCTAAATGTATATATTGAGTTAATAAAATACTCTTCAAAGCCATCTAAATTGCATATTTAAATCAATAAAAAGTGTGCAATATCTTAATTTTTTTCAATAATGATAGGTAATCTTTAAGAAGTGAATCCACAATTTTTGAGTAAATCTTTTTCATTAGATAGATAATCAAATAATAGCTAGATTAAAAATAGAGATAGTAAATACTTTTTTTTCTTCATCATTTATTTCTGTGATGCATGCTTTTTATATGATTTCTTTAACTTGACTTAATTTATCTTGATTAATTTCAAGTGTATAATTCCATTAGAGATTGATCATATAGATATTGTCATTCCATTATAATTCGGATGATACAATTTTTGGAATAGGTCTAATGAAATCTGTTTAGTATAAAGCACAATCAATATTAAGAGATTTTATTTTATCCATATAAGTGTATGAATTAATAATAAATATTCATGTAGGTATAAATGATTATTGAACAGTTAGATTCGAAAATGCATTTACAGATACATTCATTATAGGTAAGAAATTCCATCCTTCAAGATTGATTTTTTACGGTAATTGAGATTCTTGAATATTTATTGGAACCTGGCAAACTACAGGAACTGATAACCAAGTTAAGAAGGCATCCTATATATTATTTATAAAATGATGATAATACAGCAATAGCTTCCATTTACAAAAAATATTAATTTCTTATAACACTAGTTTTAATAGTTGCTCTAAGATTTTTAGGTATTTCTAATGAAGCATTTTATCTTTCTAATTTCTAACCAGAATTCACACCTCCAAGATTCTATTAGAACACTTTAATATTTTCTATAACTCTTTCAATTTCATCATCATCTATAAATGTTAATTTATTTATTAATCTAGCTTCTACTCTACTAATTGATCTTTAAGAACGTGTATTATCTAATGTATATTCAATCAACATCTGTTCTCCTGGAATGAAATTGTTTTTGTTTAATTTTATAGAAAGTTCAACTGTTCCTCTATTTAAACATAAATATTAGACAATATTGCCTTCACATTATCTGAATTACTCTCCTTCTGAAGCAATTCTTCCATTTATATAGACATCAGCACTCTCCATCATTAAAGTACTTGCTTCATCAGGTAAATCTATTCTTAATGTCACCTTATAACTACATTTCGCTTATTTCAATCCTATTTCTAATTTATTAATTACCATCTTCACTTTTATAGGAAAAACTACTAGACATATTATATTAGGTTGGAATGCTAAATTAAAACTTATAATCTCCTGGTTTCACTTATCCAGTATATAACTCTTAAGTATATACAAAAGATTCATGTGTTCCATAATTTCTAATCACCCGATACATTATTTCACCATTAAGCTCATATTTTTTTTGAGTCTATTTTGGCTATCTGATTGGTGAATCCAGAGTTACTTGAATCCTTTGAGTTTTCTCTATTAGTTTCTCAGGAATCATTTGAGGATTGCTCTGATCATAAGGTATCTTAAGTTTCAAATCAAAACTAATACCTATCTTTTTTCTATGATCTTCGAGTACATTTTAGTTTAAAAAGTTAAAACTATCTAAGCTTTTGGGATTTCTTCTGTTATTCTGACAAAGCATTCCCCTCGAATCTGATCTCCTGCTAATGTAACTGGGTCAAAAAACTTGAATAAAACATTCCTATTCATTAAACTAATTAAAGATTTAATTTAATCATTAATCATAGTTATTTAACTCTTAAAGAAACTGTTATGCTAAAAAACATATCCTTTCCACATTGGAATCTTTGCTTAAATTCTCAAGTTTCAAAGGCACATTCTTCTTTTCAAAGTACAGATGAACTTTTCTCTCAAAATGTGTTGATTAAAACTATCGCATTATCATAAGCAATGCTATATATATAAATATATTGAATACTTTCTATAGATAATAAAACAATTGTGTTGTCTATGTCATATAATCCTGAAATTTCATAATCTAACAAACCTGAATCAATCATTATTAATAATTAATTTTTTGAACAAACGACTAAAAAGTTTTTAAATGCTTAAAATAGTTCTCTTCTAACATCTACAATATCATATTCTAAAAGTTCAAATACTACATCCAGTATTTTTTTATTCGAAATAATTTTATCCAAATTTAAATGGGTCGAAGCCATCAAATTATTAAATATCATACTTCCATAAATTCTATAATATGTAAATTATGTATTTTTAAGTAATTTATAAAGTGTATCCATAATTCCTAAATCTAACATCTTTTAACACTCATCTAATTCAGATGTGAATGATAAATTCAATAAAATTGATAAAGATAGTTTTGAAATGTTTTTATCTTTATTTTAAATTAAATTCATAACAGATTGCATGACTCTCATCGTCAATATGAATTATATATTTTAAATATTTCTACTAGCATTATCAAGAATCATTAAACCCTTCTCCTTTACTAATTAAATAATATAAATCATTTACATCTATTGTCTGGATTTTCAATCAACTTAGAAGCTATTCGCAATATCGCTATTACTTAATTATCATCATCTACATTTTTTGTAATTGTAGATAATATTTTAAGGGCTTTATCATTATTCTTATTAATCTAAAGTGACTTTAAAACACTCTCAACAATATCATATTTTGAGTATTTTGGTGACTGCAATTCTACTAATTAATTTAAACCTCTTAATCCCTATTAACAAAATTTTCATTAATTAATACATTTTCTCTCAATAAACTTGAATCAGAATCTAACCAGGATTTATAGATCTCACAAACTTAATCAAAATGTTCATTTACATAAACTCTTGGTTTTTTTTAACTTACGACTTATCTAAAACAATTAGCTGCTTTCGTAGCAATTATAGAATATTTAGGATTTGAACCTAAACACATAGAGTCAACCAATGTTCTTATTATTCTTAAATGTTCTGCCCATTCACAAAATTATGATGGATCATTTATAGCAGTTTATTAAACATCATCTAAAATTTATATCATTATTTAATATTCTTCATCGTTCAATTCTTCAAATCTCATCAACTTATCTACTATATCAATTAACTATTCAATCGGATAATGTTTAATTGAGTTTGTTATTAATCTCTTCAATTTAAAAGTCTATTCTAAAGTTTATTTTCTCAATTCTAAATGAAAGTTCTCTCTCATTGCTCTAAGTCTATTTGAACTCATTTTCTTAGAAAATTATTTAAAATTCTAATTTAGAAGGTTCTATAATTTACAATTAAAATTAAAATATTTGCTCCTAAATATTTCATTACTTTCTAAAATATTATCTATTTTATGATAAAAAAATAACAATCTAAAAAGATTATTTCTCTAGAAGAATCAATTGATGAAGATAAAAGAAAAGATCAAATTATATTAAAATTACTCTAAAATAATACAAATTTACATCCATAATAATTAACAGCCATCAAATTTGATTTGAATGAAAATGAATTACATTCTAATCAAGTTATTTACTAATAAAACAATCAAATTTCTTTAGAATATGCAACCCCTTAAATTGTTTAAAATAATCTTGAAATGGTTAAAGAAAACTTAAAAATAGTTATAAATGAAAAATTTGAAGAATCTAAATGTCTCAATTGGTTGCAATTAATTATGGAATTTATAAAAGTTATGGCCTATTGTAATGTATTAATATAAGATGGATGTTCAAATTAAAAAACACTTTGGTTTTTTCTAATGTTTATACATGATGTAATATTCAATTATTAATTTATAAGATTGCTTAAATTATTGTTGTTCTTAAAATTGTCAATACAATACCTGATAAATTTGAAAGTAAATTGTTAACCAAAAGAAATACAAAGATGAAAAGAGAATCTAAATATCTTATGGCTGGAAGATACTCTTATTATAGTTAATTAATGTCAGATATTGATAAAGTTGAAAATCAAATTTATTAATAAAATGATTAACCTTAATCCTCAAGAACCATCAAATATTATTCTCTATAAATATATAATCACATGTACTAAATTAAAATAATTTAATAGATTTTATATTATTTTGGTCATTTGGGGAGTTCTTTAATTAGGATAAATTTGTTAATCAAATATTGTACTTTATACTTTTTAAGGATTCATTATGTTGGGAATTATAACTTTAATCTTTAAATTTATTTATTTTTTATCTTTTAAATTTTGTATTGGGGCTGTGGTTGCTAATTATCTCATAATTGCAGATAAAAATATATCTAATAATGTATAAAATTAAATTATTCTACTAGGAAATTATCTAGAATTTAATTAGATAAACAAAAATTAATTACGATTTTGAGATTTGCTATTTATGTTCAACATAGATTAAATAATTAACCAAATTTATTGATCTTCCATGTAATTAATTGTAAAAATACTAAATCAAATTATTTAAAGACATAGATTCCATGAGAAATGTATTTAAAAATGGCTTTAATCACATATATTTTGTCCAATATGTATAGAACCAATTGATTTGATGACTTTATAGATGAAAATACTAACTTGAGTTATTTTTCAAATTTTCTATAAAATTAATAGTGAGAATAGACTGAGACAATTATGTAAAGTTCATGTATTCATATTAACATTTTTATAATGTGCTTAATATTTTCATACTCGTTATCCTCCTTCTATTGATGTCATTAATTGATACATAGCTTATTCCAATTACATCATAGCATTTTACATTGAAGGATCAGAAAAATAAGCTAGATACTTTAAATTATTTTACCTTAATTTTATAAAATTTTGATCATGTCTTCTTCTTCAATTTCAAATTTCTCATAAACATAGTCTCCTAAAATAGTATTAATTGCTAATGGTATCAATTATTAAGTTTCTTAATTTTCCTTTTTAATTATATTAAAAAATAATTACAGATAAATTTGTAATAATATCTTTTAATTCTTTAGGTTATTCGTTTAATTATTCTATCTAAAAATGAATAATTTTCATCAATAAATCTTCTGTAATATCTTTGGTAGATGGAAGTGAATCTTTGATTTTTTATCTAATAGAGGCTTAGATCATAAAAAATTATTAATAAAACCCTCTTTCCATTAATGACATCACACTTTCTTAAAATACATCTTCTGAAATATTTAAGACTTCGCAAATTTCCATTTACTTTTTCTCTAATAAATTTTCCACTTATTCATTATAATTTAAGACCATTTATTAATATTAAGCACTTTGTGATTTTCTTATTTTTCTTCTTACTAAAAGATTAATATTTATTTAAATACTTTTTCTATTTTCCAAAGTTAATTAGCTATATTCATCTTTGGCTAAATCTAATGATTTCTCTAGTATTTATGTAATCGTTGTTAGTGAAATCAATTATCCTTATCTTTCTACTTATATTTATCTAACAACTTATTAGAATAATTAATCATAGCCTTATTTAACTCCTTCTTCATATTTAATACTTGAAATTTGTTTTGGATTATCTTATTTTATTTGATCAATTTTAGGTTAAACTTATTCTTCAGTTTGTTAAGATTTTCTAAATGAATTTAAAAAATACAAAATATATGTTAAACTTAAAGCTGCTGCTAATCCAATGCCACCTAAAACAAAGATTTTACTTTATTTTTTTGATAAGGTAGAACCCATAATTAAATTAATTTATTACTAAATTTATTAAATTTTTCAAATAATAAATTCTCATTTTTTTTTCTTATCTTATCCAATAGTCATTTATTATTGTACATATGATGCTTCTATTTTTTCTATCTTTACAACTAAATCATTTAAAATTTACATAATTGTTTATTATTTCTCTAATTCATTTATATAAATCATAATTACAATTATAATTTCTCTAAAATGATTTAAGTTGTTCATCTAATTCTAATTTCAATTTTTCTTACTCCTTTTTAATATTGTTTTCCCACTCTTTCTTTTACTTATATCAAATAAATTACTCTCAGAGTTAAATGCTTCTGATCTTATCTATTTTAATTAAGCTCTAAAATTAATTAATAAAAATTAACATACTAATGTTCTAATAACATATTAATTTGAACATCATGCTTATTTATTGTTCTTTAAACTTAATCTTCTACTTTTTCTTTATCTACTGCAGAATAGGTTCTCTAATGAGTTGATCGGATTGTTTCTCTTAACTTCAAAATCTCATTTTCCACTTGCTTTTTCATCTAATGCAGCCTTACTATTTCCTTTTACATTAGATATAAAACGCTCAGTCAATTTAGTAATCAATTCCACAATTAACTTTTGAACTTAATCAATCAATTATTCTCTCTCTAATACGTTCTAAATCTATTCCACCATTTATGATTGCTTCTCTCTTTTCCCCAAATACTCAAATTATATATACTTCTTACAGAATCAACTGCTAATTGAACTTTCTTTTAAAATTCCTTGTCTTCGTTCATAAATTATTATTAATATATTTTTATATTAAAACATGGGAGCCTGTTCTAGCAAATAATCTCCTAAAAAATAAGTTTCTAAAACTAAACCTATTGTTCAAGTTCAGCCATAAAAGTAAAATTTTCTTGCAATTTGGAATGAACTCAATTCGTGTCTTAATCTAATTGATAAAAATGTTGATAATGAAAAAACTATCTCCAAAATCAAAACTCTATTTTAAATTAAAGGAACTATAGAAGAAATGATTATTAATTAAGGTAAAAGAGGAGGTAGAAATATTAATTAAGATCCTTTATAAGACTCTGCTTTTCAATATAATGTTTTTTTACAAGTAGACAAAATAAATAGAATTCTTTCCGATTATCTTCTTATTGATAGAGCTTTTGAAGATAAAAATAATTAACTTTTTGATAAATTTTAACAAATCGTTGATAATATCGAACAATATCGATAATCTATAAAGACAAAGCAAGGAATTTGGAAATAAAACTAAAGTACTAACTTTAGTAATACAAATGTGTATTGAACAACAATATATTTAATTAATGATTATTAATTTAGAGTTTACTATATTATAAATAAATAATATTATTTATGCATCTAAACTATACTTAAGACTTTTATAAATTTTGAGTAAATTATTAATCTCGATTATTATATTATATTAACAAAAATCATAAATAAAATTTAACCAAGAATCATTCTTGACCTAATTTTTATTTTTTTCTACTTTAAAATTAAATCATTCAGGGAAATACCTAATTAATCACAATAAAATACCCATCTTATAAAATAATTCATAATAATTAAACTAAGTTATTTTAAATATATGTATAATTTATATATTAATATTACATTCTCTCAGTCAAGATACTCTTTAATAAATAATCATTTACAAAATTATTCTAATCATCGAGACATAATTAGAAATCAAATACCAAAAAATTGAATTCCAAAATTTTAGTGGTAAAATTGACTAGTATTATTGCTTGATTAAACTATAGAAAGTTAATTTTGATTCATAATTTACCCTATATTTAAAATAAATAAATTTATAGGATTGATGCTTTAACACCATGCATTTGAGAGTAAGTTTTTGAAGTTTTATATAATTCGGATAATTTAAATTTGTGAATCAAAAACATTGAAAACCGGATTCAAAGAAATAAGAATTTACTCTAATAAGCAATCCACAATTACTAAATATAGAAATAGAAAATCTATGGAATAGGTATATTAGGGAGAAACATATATATCTACAAAATAATATGCACAAATTCTTGCCTTATTTCCTAAATTAACATAGAATATTACACTTTCTGAACATTTTAAAAAAAAGATGGGATCATAGCGTCAAATATAAGCATCTGTAAAGGAAACAGTATCATTAATAATGGAAAAATAAAGGCAGTAAGAGCAGGAATTAAGGACTAAGTAAGTAATATAAAATTTTTTAAATCATCGATCAATTAGAGGCGTAGAATAAATGAATAGAAGCACTCCAGCAGTTATAGTAAAAAAATCATAATTAGACATCAAATTATTATTGAAAATCTTTCTGACAACTGTTCTTATTATATTTTTTTTATATTAAGCAAGTGGTTGTGAATAATTTCTACTTTGAATTAAAAATAAATAAGAATAAGTTAATATTNAGTACTAACTTTAGTAATACAAATGTGTATTGAACAACAATATATTTAATTAATGATTATTAATTTAGAGTTTACTATATTATAAATAAATAATATTATTTATGCATCTAAACTATACTTAAGACTTTTATAAATTTTGAGTAAATTATTAATCTCGATTATTATATTATATTAACAAAAATCATAAATAAAATTTAACCAAGAATCATTCTTGACCTAATTTTTATTTTTTTCTACTTTAAAATTAAATCATTCAGGGAAATACCTAATTAATCACAATAAAATACCCATCTTATAAAATAATTCATAATAATTAAACTAAGTTATTTTAAATATATGTATAATTTATATATTAATATTACATTCTCTCAGTCAAGATACTCTTTAATAAATAATCATTTACAAAATTATTCTAATCATCGAGACATAATTAGAAATCAAATACCAAAAAATTGAATTCCAAAATTTTAGTGGTAAAATTGACTAGTATTATTGCTTGATTAAACTATAGAAAGTTAATTTTGATTCATAATTTACCCTATATTTAAAATAAATAAATTTATAGGATTGATGCTTTAACACCATGCATTTGAGAGTAAGTTTTTGAAGTTTTATATAATTCGGATAATTTAAATTTGTGAATCAAAAACATTGAAAACCGGATTCAAAGAAATAAGAATTTACTCTAATAAGCAATCCACAATTACTAAATATAGAAATAGAAAATCTATGGAATAGGTATATTAGGGAGAAACATATATATCTACAAAATAATATGCACAAATTCTTGCCTTATTTCCTAAATTAACATAGAATATTACACTTTCTGAACATTTTAAAAAAAAGATGGGATCATAGCGTCAAATATAAGCATCTGTAAAGGAAACAGTATCATTAATAATGGAAAAATAAAGGCAGTAAGAGCAGGAATTAAGGACTAAGTAAGTAATATAAAATTTTTTAAATCATCGATCAATTAGAGGCGTAGAATAAATGAATAGAAGCACTCCAGCAGTTATAGTAAAAAAATCATAATTAGACATCAAATTATTATTGAAAATCTTTCTGACAACTGTTCTTATTATATTTTTTTTATATTAAGCAAGTGGTTGTGAATAATTTCTACTTTGAATTAAAAATAAATAAGAATAAGTTAATATTATTAATTAAAATTAATAATAATTAGTTAAAAAAAAGATTGTATCTTTATTAAATATTCTGTTTCCTTGATAATTATTATCTAAATAAAAATAAATGAATATGAAATTATATCTTAAGTGTTAATAATAAAATGAATTGATATACTTAAATAATTATATAAATCAATCTAAAAAAGATAAGTCAGAAATATTAATTTTTGCTAAAGGAAAATCTGGTTATAGTTTTTTTTGATCATCAATTACTTCTGCTTATTGATTTAAATCAAAGTTTTGTATTAAATTTGTTATATCTTTTAAAATTTCTTATTCTTACTCTTATTCTTACTCTTATTCTTACTCTTATTCTTGAGAATGTGGGTTTTCTTAATTCAAAAAGTTAGCATTTTGATGTTCAATACTTTCTTCATCATCTAGATCTTGTTCATTCTTTTGAGGTTCGTCAATCTATTTTTCTAAAAATGTGTTTTAATTATCAAATTCATTTGGAATACAAGATTGAGTTTTATGAATTTTAACTAATACAACATATTTATTTAATTCAGATGGGTAATCATGTTCTGGTTCTAATTAATCTGATTGATCAAAAATATAACATTTTTAGCTATCCTTATATGTAAGTAAATCTTTGAGTTCTTCTGTAGTAAATTAATTTTATAGTGATTTTTCATCAACAATATTTTAAGATAAATTTTCTTTAGTTAATTATCTTTACATAATTTTTTCTTCATAAGTTCCACAAGTTATTAATCGATAGATATGTACTTATTTTTATTAACCATCTCTCCAGATTCTTCCCATAACTTAAGAATCATTAGCAGGATTCCAATCAACTTCAACACAAATCATTTTGTTGGCTCCAACTAAATTTAAACCAGTACCACCAGATTTTCCATTTAATAAGAATACCGTTATATCTTTATCTTTATTAAATTCATCAACAAGTTAGAGTCTTTATTTTTAAACTACTTTTCCATCTAATCTTAAGAATTTAAGATTCCATTAGATTAGATTTTATTCAATTTAATCTAAAGTTTATCGATAATAACTATTGATAACAATTTTTTCATTTTATTCTTTGCATTAGTCAACAATAATTTTTAAGCAATTAAACTTAATAGATTAATAATCATGAACAATAAGTTTTTCAGCAGCTTGACTTTCATCATCTTCAATAAGTTTAGGATGTGTAGTGACTTTTCTCAATAAATTTAATTACATCATGACAGAATTAGGACATAATTATAAGCTTCTTTTATATAAGACTTATTATTAAGGAGTCATGGTACAAAAAATAAGATATTCAAATTTACTAGGTAGAAACTCATTATTTAATGATAAATTACTTTGCTTAAAATTTCTGGTTTTCTTCTCAATATAAATTAACTAGTTAAAGAACTTAATTCTTAAGATCTTAATTTACCTAATTCGACACTTTCAGGACTTGAACCTTTTTCCATAGACATTTCAATAGGATCTTAAAAGACTAATTTGAATGTTTTATAAGATTAGAAAATTCCTGGATTTACAAAATCACAACATGCATAGAATTCTCTCATATTATTTTATATAGGAGTTCCACTTAAAACAATTCTTCTCTTACATTTTAATGAATTCATAGTTTAGACTGTTTTAATATTGCTATTCTTTAAACGATGGCCTTCATCACAAATTAATAGATCAATAACTTTATCAATTTCATTACAAATATTTCTAAATGTTTCATATGATGTTAATAAAAGATGATATGGAGAATATAGAAAATATTTAACTTATTTATTAACTTCATCTTTAGATCCTATAGCAGATAATGGTTATAGTCTCATAGGTCCTAACCATTTTTTAATTTCTTTTTCCCAATTACCTATTAATGAAACTGGACATGTTATAACTATTTTCGATATTTCATTTGATTGTATTAAAATCCACATTAATGTAATTGCTTACAAAGTCTTCCCTAATCCCATACTGTCTGCTAAAATGCATCCTCTTATAGATTTTCCTCTTTTGCCTGTTACACATTCTAACATAAACTTTACTCCTTCTATTTAATGGACTCTCAATTATTTATATAGAAATTAATCAACATCATAACCTTCCATAATAGTAAATTTAGCTTCAACATCCTATTATTATTTAGATTTAAAAATTTTCTTTGGTTTAACTATAGGTTTTTATATAATAGGTTCGGGTTAAGCCATAAATATTTTACCAGATTTGAATTCATCTATTGAAATTTAATTCATTAGTTCAACTATTATTGTTTACATAATTAAAATACCATAGAATTATCCCATATAATATTAAGAGATATTATCATAAATTTGATCACTTCCTGTAAATAGTTATTTAGATTCCATATCAAATAACTTCATTTTCTAATTCTCAACTACTAAAACTCCATCAAACATTTATTTTTTTTTCTTTCTAATGTCCCTAGAATAAACAACTTAATAGGCAGTTGAAGGTCTCTATTCTTCAACTACAGCTTTCTCAGTTGTTGAAACTTGCTTTTTAGGCTATTTGAATGGCGGCATCAAAAATTTTAAATTATAATTATAGCTTCAATCACTTCAAGCATTTTTTGTCATTCCAATTTTTCTATATTTCTCTCCATTTTTTACTAAAAACTCATTCTTATTACACTTAAACTTTTATACCAAGAATGCTCAACCATATACTCACCTCAAAATACATACAATCATAAATACTCTATCAAATATATCAACTACAAAATAAGAATCTAATTTAATTAGAATCTCTTAAATTCACATTATCTCACAATCTAAATATAATCATCTACATTATTGTAATAAATATCATCAACATGTTTATTGACATTCTAAGAAAGAGTTTATCTTCTCTATAAAAACCTATAGAAGAAATCTCATACAAACACTATCAATATTATTATAATACCATCAACTAAACATAAGATTGTATCCATTTTATTATTGTATATAAGTCTTTATCTATATCTCAATATAATCTAATACTTCTATATTAATAACAATAAATAATTATATTTCTCTTTTATTTTGCTATTAAACTATGCAACTTTCTTAACAATATACTAAAGAACTACTCAACCATCATGTTAATAAACTTTTAGCAAAGGCATCTAATATTCATTTGAAATCAAGCGATATTAAAGCTCCAGCTAGAAGACTTAGTATGATTGATTCATACACTCATTCCTTAAATAATGACTAAGATTAATGGAGTGGCAGAATTAAAATGTAAATGATTGAGAAAAATAGATCATGTAGCAATTTACATGATGGCTAACCAGAAGAATCTAATAATTCACTTCAATAATAATTATCATCTGCTTTTTCTATTATGAATTAGAACTCTAAACTTATAATGCTTAGAATAGAAAAGAAATTAAAAAACTTTAAATTTGCTAAAGAAAATGATCATAATAGTTGCACTTCTACAATAGCCAAAATAAAATGTTTCTGTTTAGATAACTAATGCTTTGATTTCTATAAATCTACTGATCTCTTACTTCTTAAGTATCTCATCTATTTACTTCTTCAAGAAATAAACACTTAAAATGAGTCCTCTTAAACTTTATAAGATTAACTTTTACCTTCACAAAAAAGTATAATTTAAGATACCATATCAGCTATGCAAGATACTATTGACAACTTAAAACATAAAAAACTATTTGAAAAAATTAACATTAATCCTATTGAAGATCTTTCAAAATAAATTAAAACTATGTAATAAGTTATTGGAGCATAATCAAATATTTCTAATTATGATGTTTTCACTACACCTTAATCAAATATTAAAAAAAGAGAATATCCATTTCAACCATCTAGTGGCACTTAAAAAAGATTAAATTAGACTTCTCCTTCAATGAATTCATAAAAACTTATCTAATTTTAAATTGATGAATTACAAATTAAAAATGATACCATTTCAAAATTAACTTCTAAAATTACTGATCTAGAAATACAACTAAAGATGGCTAATAATTAATTAACTGAAACTAATCTAAATTTATAGATCTCACAAAAATAATTATCAAATAAAAATCAAGAAGTAAATTAATTTTCTATTTTAATAGTTCAAAGATCTTCTACAAAAAACTGAAAAATTATCAGAAACAGTCACTTAAGCAGTTAAAGAAAAAGATCAATTTTAAGACAAATATTAATCTGCTAAAAATAATCATGAATTACTTCAAAATAAGATCAATGATTTGTAAACATTTCAATTTAATTTAGATCAAAGTCAAATCAAACAATCTAAAATGAATGTACAATTTTAAAAAAATCAATAAATGAAACTAATGAATCGTTCTAATTGAAAACTAAAAAAGATGAATAAAAATTATAAAAAGAATTAATTAATAAAAATAAATTGATAGTAAATATAAATTCAATATATTTAGAAACAACTTTCAGAAGATGGGAAAAATCTAGGTTAATATTTAAAAGAAATCTCTTTCAAAATCTAATAGATTCCTCAGGATTAGATTCCTTAAAACCTATAAAATTTATAGAAGGAATTATCTTTAAAAGAGACATTTATTAATTCTAAATTAAATAATATGCACCTAGCTTAAATTGACCTAGTCAAATCTAACAATCAATCTAATTAAGATAAAAAATCTAGAAAATATATGAATTGCCATAATGATCTTATAGATTAAATGTAATCATACAAAGTTCATTCTGATCTAATGGTGATGATGCTAGTCTAGAGTGAAGTTATAGAGAAGTTTATGAGCTGAATATTTTGTATAAAATCTAATCTAATATATCTGTATCTTCATAAATTTGTTAGATTTCAACAAAACATATTTACTTCTTAAATTTTCTTTTGATTTATTCAAAAATATCATAATAAAACTATTTTTATTCTATTATTATTTATATATTTAT
>CAJJDN010000120.1:65836-173084 GCA_905182985.1 Paramecium sonneborni | reverse complement strand
ACAGTCACTTAAGCAGTTAAAGAAAAAGATCAATTTTAAGACAAATATTAATCTGCTAAAAATAATCATGAATTACTTCAAAATAAGATCAATGATTTGTAAACATTTCAATTTAATTTAGATCAAAGTCAAATCAAACAATCTAAAATGAATGTACAATTTTAAAAAAATCAATAAATGAAACTAATGAATCGTTCTAATTGAAAACTAAAAAAGATGAATAAAAATTATAAAAAGAATTAATTAATAAAAATAAATTGATAGTAAATATAAATTCAATATATTTAGAAACAACTTTCAGAAGATGGGAAAAATCTAGGTTAATATTTAAAAGAAATCTCTTTCAAAATCTAATAGATTCCTCAGGATTAGATTCCTTAAAACCTATAAAATTTATAGAAGGAATTATCTTTAAAAGAGACATTTATTAATTCTAAATTAAATAATATGCACCTAGCTTAAATTGACCTAGTCAAATCTAACAATCAATCTAATTAAGATAAAAAATCTAGAAAATATATGAATTGCCATAATGATCTTATAGATTAAATGTAATCATACAAAGTTCATTCTGATCTAATGGTGATGATGCTAGTCTAGAGTGAAGTTATAGAGAAGTTTATGAGCTGAATATTTTGTATAAAATCTAATCTAATATATCTGTATCTTCATAAATTTGTTAGATTTCAACAAAACATATTTACTTCTTAAATTTTCTTTTGATTTATTCAAAAATATCATAATAAAACTATTTTTATTCTATTATTATTTATATATTTATTTATAAATTGATTAATAGTTATTAGAATAAAATATTATTAAAAATTATCATATATAAACTCAGAAACAAACAATAATATTAGAGGTTTCTTTATTTAGTTATAACTCCATTAAAAAAATGTTAGATAAATCAGTTAATATGATTATAATTATGATTAATATAAATTGTAAAAATTTATGGAGCGAACTTTCAAAATAAAATTTAATAGCTATAATTAAAGTGGAAATATTAATCTTAAAAAAGAAAAGTAAATTTTCTCTAACTTTAATAAAGTTATATGAAGCTTGCAAATAAATCTGAATTATTGTTTGTTATTCTTTTTTATTCCAATTTTTTTCTTATTCTTTCTTGATATATCATGTGAATTACTTTATACAATATAATCTACAACAAAAGTCTTATTATCATCTATTTTTGGTTCCATATTCTCCTTTTATATTATTAGATTGAAACAGAAACTATTTTAAAAAAGAGATTAGTATAGATACCCTTCTTAATGAAATCAAATCAATTTTTCTATTCCGTTCTGGTTTATTGATGATGAATTTCGGTAAGGTTAGCAATTAAGGTTACTGATTATTCCATTAAATATTTTTTTAGAATTTGTTAAGTTGTAAAACGATTCCAATCTCAAAGCATCGAAAAAAATTTTTCCTTTCCAAAATATGTCTTCTAATTAAGTGTGAATATTAAAAGCAAATTTTTTAATAAAATAAATAATAGAATTCAAAACTTTTTATCACAATTTTTATGATTTTTCAAATAAAAACGTACTTAAAATTAATCAAAAGGATTATAATGTATCGTAATTCTATTAGCCTAAATTTAAAAAATTTTTGGTCCTTGTAAAGCTTTTAACATATTTTTTTAATTGTTAGATATTAAAAATTTTTAATCATTTCTCAGATTTAAATTTTTTAAATAAGTAATGGAAACGATATATATTTTATTATGATACTAATTTTAATCCGAGGTCTAAAAATCTTGCTTTAAATTTTAAGTTTAATTTGGAATAATAAAGAACGAATTTTTTCTTACTATTTTCATTCAAGAGAATCAAATTTAAATAAGTAAAACTTAATTAATTTTTATTATTTTATATTTTTGATTTCGTTTATCTTATGAAGCATATTGAACAACTAAAAACAAGTAAAAAACTTTGTTCCCTTAATAAATCCTAAATTAATTTTAAAAGATATCTATTGTTTGATTTAATATATTTTTTGGTATTAGAAAAAAGAGATTTTTAAACCTATTCTCTTATTCAACTAAATTTTGATATATATTTAGATTGCAGAAAATTAGTTGGAAGATTGAACTAAATAAATTATAATAAAACTAATGTTTTATAAGATGCAAGAAAATTTTATTAAGAATTTTTATATATTAAAATATATAAATTTATATAAATTTTTTACTTATTGGTATTTCAATATTTTCTAATCTTTAAGCCTATTAAGGAAATCAAAGATTATTAATTCAGAAACTTGTAAATTTGATCTAATAATGAGCAATAATAGAATCAGATTAAGAAATAATAAATTTCTTTGAAATAATTAAGTATCAGATGAAAATATTAATATCTTACTCAATGCTTCATTATAAATATAGATATGCCCAAAAATATGTTATTTATTTATCAGATTAAATTTAATCAAATTTAGAGGGTTTAACATCCTATTTATATTTATGTCAAATTTTAAATAAGAAACAACTAAAAAAACTGAAACCTTAAATTTATGAAGTTATAAAAAACTTAGAACATTATTTTTTATATCAGGTTTAAAATTAAAAGAATTTTAAATTAAGACATATTCTCTACATTTTATTGAAAATTTCATTCCTTCAATAGGTCTAAAAAATTTTTAATTTGAAGAAAGTAAACTCTCAATTTATTTAACCAATTTTCAAGCATGATTTTGCTTCATTAGTAAAAAACTAGAAATCTAAGCTGAAATTTTATAGAAAATTGGGTAAGATTTAATATAAAAATTAAGTAAGTTAAATTTAAGCTGTTATTAATATACGTGTCTCAATTAAAATATGGGAGTAACAGATTCAATAAAATTATTTTCATTATTCATCCTTTTTATCGAGCTTATTAAATTGTGTATGACGAAAGATTTATAGAATTAACCACTAAATCTTTTAATAATATTTCAGTTTCAAAAATTAATAAAAATCTACATATTGCTATTTAAAATTTTTCTAAAATTTCTTTATCAAAAATTAGTGTTAAGAAGATTTAATGTTGATATATAATTCAGGAATCTACAATTTTATCTATTTTATTTTATAGGAACTTGGATATTATTTAGTTGACATTTTTTTTTGAAATTAAAATCATCATACTCTTTAATGGTAATATTTTTGTTAGAATTTGTAAATCACTATTATAGAGATCCTTTTAATTATTAAACTAATAGACAGATGTTTTTCAATGATCTTTTCAGATATTTTATACAAAGAATAACTATTGATTTTTTTCTGCGTCTATTAGATTTATCCATAATTGCTAATTTAAATAATGAATATTTAGATTTAAATTTAGTAAAATTCAAAATTTTTGAAGTTTTAAAAATACTTTTATCGAGTAAAAGTACAAAGCTTGAATTCATTCTAAGAAATAATATCAACTACTTTTCTAATTGCAATAATGTATTAAAAAAATAGGTAAATTAATTACGTTTATTATTTTAAACTCTTAATATTTTCATAACTTTCAGATTTAAATTTGATTTTAAGATTAAAAATAAGATAATTCAATTTAAACTGTGTGAATAAGAATATTTTTCTAATTTAATTAAACTAATTTACATATATATCATTTTAAAGATTGCCTCAATATAATAGATTGAATTACAATTATAAAAAATTGAAAAGTTAAATAAAATGAGACTTTCATTATTTTTTCTGAATATTATTGTTATGCCTTTTTATAAATCTATTAAAAAAATAACTAAATGGCTTGAAAATTTTTTAGAATTCTCTTTTTTATAATGTTTATTTTTTAAAGTTTCTAAAAGATTAATTTCATTATGTTAATAATGATATACAATTTAATTAATAAAAGTAAGTTTATTTGATGAATTAAAAAGGGAATTACAGCAATTACTAATTATTTTTTTCAAAACAAAATATAACTGCATAATCTGTTTTTATAGTATAAGTCTTGATATATGAAAATTAATCTAATGTTTTGTAATGATTAACTAGAATAATGTTTAAAATGTTAGACTCACTTAAAATTAAAATTTTGTTTCTAAAATAAAAGAAATTCATTAAATTGCTTAAAATCATTAATTTATCCTTAATAATTCTTATTTTTCATATATTAGGATCTCAATTCAAAATTTCAACAAACAGCTGATTCAAGAATTTAATATGCAGTTAATTAATGATATTTAGGTTAATTTGATTATAATTCAAATCTAAAATTGTCAAGTGTATACTTAGATTTTAATGAATAATTAATAGAATTTATTTTAAAATTTTTAAAAGGGATATTTGATATTTGAATATGGAGAAGTATTAGTTTTGATTTTTAGATTCTTATAAATGAATATAAGATATAAGAGACCAGATAAATTAGTTAAAAAATACTAAAACAAAGATTTATTTGATAAATTAACAAAATCAATATTAATAGAATTCACAACATGAACCATAGTTTTCACATAGTATATACAAAAACCCTTTCCCACAAATCATCACACACCATTGTCTTACAATCACGAGAAAAACAAATTTGCGCATCAGCTTCAACTTGTTCGTAAATTTTAATTTCTTCACCTTTTGAAATATCAACAAACGCAATTTTATTATCATTATTTTTTATCACCAATTATTGATCATTTGATGAAAATTATGCTATTTTAATTGAATTTACAGATCCTTTAAAAGTTCTCAACAACTTTTTTGTTTATATATTCCATAATTAATATATCTATCTATTTTTTTCATTAAGTCCTTCTGCTAGTAACATATGGCCACTATAGGAAAATGAAATTGATATGCTAGTTTATATTTTAGTCCTCCAAAAATGCTTGAGTTTGCCATTTTATGTATAATATAAATGAATAATGCAAAATATTTTACTAATAGCTCCAAGAAAACATTCTAAACGATGAATTGATAAATAAGCGATTTCGTGATAACATGAGATTCTCTACAATAGTTTCCTATTATTCACACTCCAAATTCGAATATGTAAATCTTTACTAGCACTTACTAATAAATTAGATTATGTAAATTTTAAGCAATTTATAAAATTAGTTTTTTCTTCTAACCTATATTGTTTTGCATTATGTTTTAAATTTATGACCCATACTTTAGGATCTTAGACGTAGTTATTATAATCTAAATTTTCATAAACTGGATCACTATCTTCACTATAAGCAAGCCAATTAACATCTTGAGATATAGCTATATCATTAATAGATCTACTTAAGATCTTACGACTATAACAATTTTTTTATTAATCCCAAATTCTAATCCATCCCATTTCACTACCTATTACAATCCATCTAGAATCAGAAGAAATTGCAATAGATGAATGATATAATAAATTTTCTAATTTAGTTTTGAGAGTGGGTCTTTGTAATGCAAGCATTCAAAACTAGGTTTTCTAAAATATATATAATTTTTATTATAAAAATCACATAAATATTTATCCTTAATATATTATATATAGAAATTAGATAATTATTATATAATTATCAATGAAAATTTGAATCATTCCTAGTAAAACTTTAAATCATAAATCAATTAAAAACATTTACTTCCAATATTGCTATAATTCTAATTCTTGGGGAAATTCCTCTCTTGAAATTAGCTTTTAAGTGTAAAAAACCTAGTCAAACCTAAATATTAAAATATTCATATTAGAAAAACGACTATTCAAATAGGATGAAATTTTAACAGTTGTGTAAATTTATTAAAATGGGAAGTATAACTCAGATATCATGATATTTTAAGTTACTGAATATATTGTTTATTGATAATCCATGCATTTGAATTACTAATTTAAATTATTGATTCAAATAAACACATAACTTATAAAGTCATAAAGCAGCCATAGTTTAATATTTTTAATAAAAATAAATAAATTAATCTACATGGGTTGTTCTTAAAGCTTAACAGTAGATGATGATCAATCTGTGATCCTTATAAAACCCAAAACCCTTAAATTCAAGTCTCATAATTCCAATTTGGAATCTATTTTAAAGAAATAATATACAGACAGAAGTGGATAGGCTTTTTACATTGTCCCAACCGAAAATGCTTCTTTCTCAAAAGTTCCAGTTTTATAAGGGCCTGATTCTAATCAGATAGTTTTGAGAAGACGATTATCAAAATTATCTAGTAGTCCTTCAAATATTGTGAAAGTCTAAACTTTGCCAATTTATTTTTGAGAATAATTGAATAAATGAATATATGTTGTCTATATTTTTAATAAAATTGCAAAATAAAAAAATATTTATAATTCAAAAAGGAGAATCCCAAGGTCCAAAAGAATTACTTTTATTCAATATATTAATGGGTGATTTAAAATTTAATGTTATTTTCTTGGGAGCAATATCATTTTAAATTTTAGGCATGTCTGTCACAAATCGTTTATGAATATTTGTTTTGCCTAATATATTTTTTGAGGTTCGACTTTACAATTCTTTTTTTTTTGGTTTAATTACTTCATGTACAGAAATCAATCTTAAAATTGTTCCATATTCTTCAGAAGGTGGGTTCCATGGTTTTGGAGTTAAAGTGTTTTGAGATTTATAATACAACCTTAATCTTTACTAAAAAGTCATTTGATGTAATTTTTATTAAGGAGGTGATTAACTTAAAGGTTAACCAACATAGAGTTTTATTTCTAATGGGGGTATTGGAGATTATCGTTATCTAATCAAAGACTTACTCATTCTCAATTTGTTTGTATTCATAAATTTATTATAAATTAAATTGCTTAGATAATTATGTTTTAAGTTTTGTAAAGTATTAAATAAAGAGAATCTTTATATATAAAATGTAATAAATTAATAGATCGAGTAATAATCTTTTAAATCATCTATTATTGATATTTGCAAAGTATCATCAATTAATCTAATAGATTCATATTTATTTTGCCAATAACAGAGAATTAGTTTTCAAAATGGTTGAATCATATTGATAATGAAAAATTAACAAATATGGCATTACTAATTTCTAAACATCTTTAATTTTTATCAGAAAAAGGAAAATTGTATTTTGAAAATAGAATAAAAAAATTATCAAATGGTTTTACAAACATATAAATATGTTCTCTTATATAGAAAGAATATTTCCAAAATTTACAAAAAATACAAAAACTTTATTGATTCGAATCTTCTTAAATTTATAAAATATGAATAATTTAAATCAAATTAAGTGTGTATTAGCTATTTTGGAAAATAGCAACTTTATGCTTAAACCTATAATTGAGAAGCTAAAATCAATCTCACGCATAATTGATTTAAACTCTAATGATGAAATCATTATGTATTTTTAATTATTTTACAGTAATCTTATTCATAATTGGATTGCTTTAGTTACAAATAGAGAGGAAACAAAAACTAAATTGAATGAAATCTTTATGAAAATAAAAAGTGACTCTACCATATTAAATCTAATACTTAATTAGATTGTTTAAATTTAGATAAAATCTTTAAATAAATAATTAAATAATCTACTGAAGAAAATTTTGAATTCAAAAGATTCCTTGGATTTATTTAATTCATTTGAGCCTGCAAATATAAGAATGTATCTATTAAGGATAAGGTTGATATTTCCAAATTATGTGAAAGAGTTATTTTTAAAACTTACACCTCTCGAAATAGTTTAAGTAAAATTATTGTTTATTATTTTAGATAATCAGTGATTTAGATAAAATTATTCCAATTGATATTTAGATAAATTATTTAAAATAACATGTTAATTCTAATGAACTACAAATAAATAATAATAATTATTATATAATGTTGTAAGCTGCTAATCTTAAATATTTACTATTCATTTAAACTTTAGGTTAAGAATTAAGTGAAATATTGATTTCAAACATAAATTACACGATTGAAAGTTTCAATATAAATAGTCTTATAATGATTGTTATTGAAAAATGAGAGTATAATTGATAATCAATGAGTTTATTGAGATTTAAAATATATCATTATGGAAAGGAAATAAAAAACCAAAGAAATTACAATAAAAACTACTCAGATTAATAATAGTATTAAAATTAACTGTGCTTAATAATTCACAAAATTATATAGTTTTTAAAATGAGTATTTATAAGTAAAAAGATATGTTTTAATTAGAATCTTCAGGAAAAGGTATAAATTGATAATTTGGAATAAGTTTAGTAAATTTTAGAGTTTTGAGATAATAGAGTATTCAAAATAAGGTGACAGAGGATCTATTGAATGATATTGAGAGGATATTGATAAATAAATACTTAATTACATAAAAATGAATAAGCATTATCATATCAAAATATTAAACAACATCTTGATTCATTAACAATAAGTGGTTAGGTCTATTGATATTATTTTTATTTTAAACAAAGAAAGGGTTAATCTTTAGAATTGTTGTTATTTTGTATAATTTCTTAATCTGATTCAGAAGACTCACTATTGATTTGAATATTGTTAGAAGTTGGAACATTAGGAGATTATTAATTTGAGATCGGTAAGAATACAATTTTATGATTACCTCCTTTAATAATTTGATTGCCAGCAAAGTCTGTTCTTGTTTAAGGACTGAAATAATTGGTTTAATTGTTCTTTAAGATTGGTTTGAGTTTGTTTAATACTTAATTAGAGTCATGTAATTGTTTGAGTTCTGTTTATGACATTATTAATTAAATTATGTTAGGATAAATTTTAGCATGGCTCTGTTAATTAATAGATTAGTTTATTACACAAATTCGTAAAAGAATAAGACCAAGAACAAGAATGGAATTAAGGAGATATCATTAAATTCCAAGATCAAATTCATTTTATACAGGAAAATTAAGATTATTGATAGGATTAGAAGGGACTTTAGTTTGTACAAGTCCTACTTATATTCAAGGATGGGATAAGATTAATATTAAGTAATATTCTAATAATATATTAATTGAGATATCCTTCAGGTGCCACATAAGATTTCTATGTTAAACATAGACCATATCTAGATTAATTTTTATTGATCGTGTCAAAAATATATGATGTGAGCATCTACACAACTTAGATATAAGAATTTGCTGTTCCAATTATTAATCGGTTTTGCATTCAAATCAAGCATAATTTTTACAGATACAAGTAAATTTTATTTTTCACATAGTCATGTGTATTATCTCGTAACAAAATCACAAAGGAAATAAATATGACAACATCTAATCCTCATAATGTTATTTTTGTAGATTATGATGAGGATCAATGTTAAGGTATTAAATTTTAACATTCATTCAAGCTAATTCTGAAAACGCTTATCCCATTATTTAATATCAAGGTTAAGATAATGATACAGAATTGTTAAAATTGATGCAATTTTTAATATAAGCTGAAACTTAGATGAAGGTTCGTAAAGAACAGGATCCTGCAGTTACAATTTAGGATATACTTTAAGAAATGATAGATGAAGATTGAAAAAATGAAATAAATATATGAATAAAACAAAAAATATTATTAATATTATTAAGTTCTCTTATGAATAATAGATAGAGTAAGTTTTTAATAAAATACTATATATCCATATATATATACATTTTATATCATTTATATAATATAATATAATATGAAGAAATGATAACATTTTTTATACAAAAAGTTTGTTAATTTTTAAAATTTCAATTATTGTAATTGTATATGGTTCAAAGAATTCTTAAAAATATAAAAATATAGAGAATATTGATTAATTGAATTATTCAAGCTTTATTGACTATTATTGGTGTGATTATAATTGAATAAATTATTTATTTAATAAATTAATGAAAAGGTTATCGTCTCAAAATAAAACTACTCGTTCATCTTAAGTGATTTCGAATGGTATATATTTTGGATAATTTTAAAATCTATAACCTCTTTTAACAGCTACTTCAAATACATAGTTAAAGTAAGATTTGAGAAGAAGAAATTTCATACCAAGAAAGAGATTATAATCACCAAAAATTTTATCTCCAAGACAAATAAATATAAAGCCTTTGAAAAGTTTTTTCTAAACGAAGCCTTCTCCTAAAGCATCTTAAAGACCACCAACAATAATTGCAACATAAACAACAAATAGATCAACAGTAATTAGAATAAGAAGCCCAATTAAGAGAAATTAATAACCAATAATTAGTTAAGAAATGGATAATAAATCAATTGAATTACTTTAAGAATTAGTTAATAGTTAACTAAATAAAACATCAAGAAAGAAAAGAAGACCATAAACTGCTGGTGGATTCACAATACCAACATAACATTTTTCAAATAACATTGAAAACTATTTAATATAAGAATAGATTGGATAAGGTAGTTATGGGATTGTAAGAGTTGGATTAAATTTATTAAATGGATAGTAGGTAGCAATAAAGGTTTATGAAAGAATGAAGATTATGTAAAAAAAAGAATACATAAGAAAAGAAATCTAGATATTATCATCTATATAACATCCAAATATTGTTTAATTACTTGATGTGATTTACACTGATGTATATCTTTTAATATTCAGACCCAAGTGCACTTAGTTATGGAATATGCTGGTCCATTATCATTAAGATAATATTTAAAATAATAGCCAAACAAGTTGATACCTGAAAATGATGCAAAAAATATCTTTCTTTAAGTTGTTAAAGCAATTGATTTTTGTCATTCTAAAAATATTGTAATTCCTATATAAATAAAGTATAGATACATCGGGACATCAAATTAGAAAATATTTTAATTAGAGACAACAAAATTAAATTGATTGACTTTGGTTTTAGTTCATTTATTGAACATAAAACTATTTCCTATTGTGGAACACCTTCGTAATCACTTTCATAAAAATACTAGATATATGGCCCCAGAGATAATATTGAAAATAGATTATGGAAAGCCTGCTGATATATGGTCATTAGGAATATTACTTTATGTAATGTTACATGGTAAGTTTCCATTTTAAGGGAAAGAATAAAAAGAGTTGTTTACTAAAATTAAAACAGGGATCTTCTCATCTAATGGAATATCTTAATAAGCATAAAGATTAATTAATAATATGTTGAGAGTTAGGTCATATGAAAGATGCAATACAAAAGAAGTATCTATATCATCTATTAAATTAGATTATCAAAGATTAATGGTTTCAATAATGATTTTATAACACATTCGATTCTGTTATATTGAATATTAACATTTACAATAATTTATTTAGAACTACGTTAAGTCTTTTTACTCTATGATTAAAATAGTCTTTGATTAATTTTTAAGATTTTGACTAAATATATAATCACTTAAAAATATGGAATGATAATTATTCTACCTAAATTGACATAAATCTTTTTTAGGTTAATCACTTTATTTTTAGATGATTATTGTATAATCTGTTAATTATTCTTAAATTAGTTAATGAAAAATTAATTAAACATATTTCTATTAAATTAATAATAGTAAAAATAGTAGAGCAATATAATCTTTTAATTATTAAGTAATTAATTGTATAAATTTTTTTGGAATAAATAATTTTCCAAATATTTTTATAATTATACGTCATTCAGGGGTTTAAGAGCAATGAAAGCAATTAAGAATTTAATAAAATATAATATTAATGAAAATATTTGAGACCATTGTCAAGTACTGTGAGAAAAATGATATAAAGTTAATTGAATCAGGTTGGCTATTATACTGTCATGTATTGGGAATGATTGGTATAATTTGGAGTTTCTTCTTGGAGTCTGAATTGTTTTATAAATATTACCTAGTAAAAAAATTAGTTAAATTTAGGCTTTCTTAATTTGGCATAGCTTAACAGGTTTAGGAATCACAGGTGGAGCTCATAGATTATGGGCACATAAATCATATAAAGCATCATGGCCAATTAGAGTGTTTTTAATGTTTATGAATTCAAATTGTTTTTAAGGAAGTATTTGGCATTGGAGTAGAGATCATAGACTTCATCATAAGTTTAGTGTATATAAACTATAAATATTTAAAGGATACACCATTAGATCCACATAATTCTTAATTAGGATTATTTTTTTCACATTGTGGATGGTTATTGAAAAAAAAGAGTAAAGAGCTAGTTGATGAAGGAATGAAACTTGATTTATCAGATTTAAAAGCTGATTCTGTTGTAATGTTTTAAAAGAGACATTATTATAAAATGGCTTTCCTTTGGGCTTTTATAATTCCAACTTTGACTGGTTTAATTATAAGTGATAAATGGTTCTTTAGTTTGTTGTTCTTAGGTTTTGGAAAATACATCTTTACATTGAATGCAACATGGTATTTCTTATAATTTTATATTAAGGTGTGTTAATTCAATTTGTCATTTTTATGGAAGTAGAAAATGGAATCCAAGAATTGAACCAAGAGATAACATTTTTGTTTCATTAATTACTTTAGGTGAAGGATGGCATAATTGGCATCATGAATATCCAAGAGATTGGAGAGCTTCTAAAAATGAATGGTGGATGATTAATCCAACATGTTCATTTATTTAGATGTGTGAATATATTGGATTAGTTAACACCAAAAGAGCAAAACAAGAAGACAAAGTAAAATATGATTATTGATTTTATTATTCATTTGAAATACAAATCAATTTCTTTTAATTATTATTATTATTATCTTTATAAATACTCTAAAATTAAAGATCTATTTTAATTTCATTAAATCTTTAGGATATTTCTAAAATTAATTACTTTCTTTTAAGATTTTAATCACTAAATTAATAAAAACAGAAGTAAATAAATGTTTATCATTTTATAAGTTCTAATTTTGAATCCTAATTTAAAATGTTTAAAAATTTAAAGCTTCTAAAAATTAATTAATTATTAATAAATAGCTAAAATAATAATTATTATATCTAATTTATATAAATACTAGCAATCATGCTTCTTAATTTGCATTTAAGCAATAATTGATATAAAATCTTTTTGATTTATCTGCTAATGTTGACCAAGTTTAATATATTGATTAACAACCCCATACTTCTGATATAATCTATTTATATTTTAATTAGTACTCCTGAAAACTCAAAAAATTATTTTGTAATAATTTATTTCTTTGAAACACTATTTGATTTTACAATAAAGTTTGTTGGTTAATTTAAATTTACTTATCCTTCCAAAGCCTTTGATATCTTTTTAGATAGACTATAATTTTCATCTGTTTACTAAGATAACAAATTTAATAATTACTAATGAAAATCTTAAATCTATATCTTCCAAAGGTGTTAAAACCTAATGACCAAAACATTCTTTCAATATTTATGATGTTAATTCATTATAATCTCCTTTCTAAACTTAAAAATGTTTCCAAATATAATTTTTCATGTCTTTAAGATTTATCTAATTCTTAATAAATTATTTTATCAGCATTCTAATCACAATTAATTCAGATTCATTGAATCTTATATTATTAGAAATTGATGGTAGAATTGAAATTCTTTTACAAATTTATTGATCTAAACTATATTTTAATTTATCACAACCATTATCATGAAAACTATAAGAAGCCTAAATATGAAAACATTCTTATACTCCAAAAACAGAAAAAAAGTTATTCATTACAGTTTATACTTATTTTTAAGGAGCATAGATCTCTCCTTCAACTCTCTTCTAATATTCAGTTAATATACATTTTTCTAATTTTCCAGCTACCAATATTAATACCTCTTCATTTTTAATCTACATATATATATTATATATATACAGTAAAATAATATTGTCTAGAAATTCCTGGACCAGATATTTTCCAAGCTAACCAATTTTCTGTTGCAGGAACTCTTCCTAAACATTTCACAAACTAAAATTTTATTATATATATTGTTACTAATATCATTAAGCAATCATATAATGATCTAAATACATATCTAAAGTGTCCAAAAATTATCATAAATAAACTACCTAAAGGTAAAATAACTAAACAAAGTAATAAATTAATGATTAAATTTAAAACTCCTTTTACTATGAAATCAAAAGTATTCCGTAATAGAGGGAACCAAAGTGGAGTTGAAAATATATTCCATTATTCCCTATCTGAACAATCAAAATCATAAATAAATAATTAAAATAGATAGCTATTGTTAATATTAATAGAATATACGTTAAAATTAATACAATAGGTATCCATGCCCATGCAGTTAATGCTAAGACCAAAGAGATTGTAAAATTGGCAAGTATCAAAATAGGAATTACAATTAAAACACCTATTATACCAACAATTAAAAAACGGAAAAAGTAAACTTCAACATAATTGCATATTCTAGCACAATTTTTACCAAAGAAACCTGTATCAGGTGAATTTTCAAAATCTCTTCTTGATTAATTCATGCCTTTACAAACATTTGCCATATGGACGACCACAGGTGTAACGGAATAATTAGTATGTCTAACTACACCTGTTCTTGAATTAATTTCAACATCTGGATAGAAAACACTAATTATGACATTTATTTATTATACTTGCATTAAAATAAAGCTCTGATGCCTAAAGGTCCAGATATTCCATTTGCAAATAACCAAAAAATAACATTAGCTGTCCAAGCAAAGTATCTAACTATTATCAAATAAAATTTCCATAAAGGAAAATTAGATTTTATTATATATTACTTTTCTCTTTCAAGTCTAAATGTATCTCCTATTTTAAGTATATTATAAGGAGGGAAACAATAACGAGTTCTATTTAATATTATTTATATTCTTACACTTCTATTCTAATATTCACTCTTTTAGATTCTTATTCTACTTTATCAATAAGTTCTTTTAACTCTTTTTTCATTTAACTCTTTTGTTAAAGATAATTTATATAAACTTCAACCTCTTTTATATTTTATTTTTTCAAATCTTCAATAAATAATATTCTATATTTCTCTTTTAATCCATGTTTCATTTATTTTTTGAATTAAAACCTTTACTCAGATACAAAATGATATGATTTTGAACGGATCGGATGTTCTTCTAATAATTTCTTTTCAAATTCAGTCATTTATTATTGTAATTCATTCTAATAAAAAAATTTATATTATTTTACATCTAACAAATCTTAGAAATAATTTTAAGTTCTTTTGCATTCATTTAAATCATTAATATTATTAATTAAGACATGATCATCTTTTAATTTATTTTTCCAAAATTTCAACTAAGCTAAGGTAATTGCATTATTTATTTATTCATTTACATCTTATTAAGTATTAACTTAAATTCCATATTCTTTTAGATAATCTTTACCTAGAAGTTTAATTTATTCATTAATATTTTCTAAATATTCTTTTTATTCTTCATGATCATCAAATTTTTAATTGTTTCCTGATTATTCAATCAAATAATCAAATTAATTTTATATAGATAATTTTAAACCTTATTGATGATCTCTAAAATCTTATTAAATTTTAATTAAATTTTTCATTTTTTCTTCTGCATCTAATTTCGATTATTGATTGTTCTAAAATTGTAAAAATTCATATATTCTTTTACTATAAAAATCAGATAATCTGAGATTATATTATCTCTTAGCCTCTATTTAATTTTCAAGTTAATGAATATTAATATCTGAGCATGTTTCTCGAAATCCAAATAGTAAACTAAAATATAATGTTAATTTCTATTTTAAATTAAAAGGATACTGTAAAGATGTTAAAAATTGAACAACGAATCGTGCATTGATTACCATCACTGTCATTAACATTATAGATTGAGTTTTTCTCAAATTTATAAATATGATAAGCAGTTCCAATATCTGAGAAATAACTTTTTGTAATATTTTAACGACCTGAAGAATAAGAAAATAATAATATTTTTACCTTTAACAATGAATGAGGATATTTACCAAACATAAGGTATTTAGAATTACATAGATTAAATTTCAAAGGTTCCTGATTAAAAAATTTAAGATATTTATGTATTATTTAGATCTTAAACTTAATGGAATTCATTCTAATATTAATTGAGATAATTAACCTATAATAAATCAGGTCTATGAGGAAAGATTTAGCAATTTCCAATAAAGGAAGATGGAGGAAGTTAAAATGGATAGAAATAATCATGTTATTAATGGTTCACATCCCAAATTTTGAGATATTGAGATAATGCAATTGCACTTTAATAAGTAGAATCTTGAACATCTTAAGGAAGCTTTTCAACTTTGGAATCAATCTGAATTTATAAAGTTATTACATTTAAATTTACTCTTTACCCTTGAAAATCGCATTAAATTTAATTAGGTAATTTGTAAAAGTCTTTGTTTTAATCCAAGGAATATGAAAGATTGAAATCCAAATCAAATTAATCATGTCCATTTTCCATGATAATAAAATTTAATTTAATTATTATTACTATATATTAATATCAATAAAAATTGATTATCTATAATTAAAATGAAATAACAGTATAAAAGTTTTCGTATTATTGTATACTTCATAGAAAAAGATTACAAATACTTTTTATATTTAATATAGGCCATTCTCAAATCTAATATGGTATGATTAATGTAATCTTCTGCCTTATCTTTATGATTAATGTAATCTTCTGCCTTATCTTAAGAAAAACCTTAATTTCTTTTAATTTTAAATTACTAAATATCTACTCAGTATCCTGAGGCAAAATAGTTTCTCTAACTCCAATAAAAATTAAATCTAAGATATTAAATCTTAATCAAACAGAATGAAAAACAACTATCCTAAATTCTAGTTTCTTCTTGCTATTATATAATATATCTCCGTCTTAATTAACATAATTAGCAAAAGGAAATGAATCAGTACCAAATATCAATCCATAAGATTTATATGTTGTCAAATATAAAATAAATTTTATCATCTCCATTATGTTCGGCTAAGGTAGAGAGTTATTAAAATTGCTTCAGAACAAAATATGCTATTTACATGCAAGATTATTAATCGAACTTCATTTAATTCATATTCATTATGATATTTAAGTTCCATTCGCTTTATTGAATTCCTTGTTTGTTCNTTTACCTTTAACAATGAATGAGGATATTTACCAAACATAAGGTATTTAGAATTACATAGATTAAATTTCAAAGGTTCCTGATTAAAAAATTTAAGATATTTATGTATTATTTAGATCTTAAACTTAATGGAATTCATTCTAATATTAATTGAGATAATTAACCTATAATAAATCAGGTCTATGAGGAAAGATTTAGCAATTTCCAATAAAGGAAGATGGAGGAAGTTAAAATGGATAGAAATAATCATGTTATTAATGGTTCACATCCCAAATTTTGAGATATTGAGATAATGCAATTGCACTTTAATAAGTAGAATCTTGAACATCTTAAGGAAGCTTTTCAACTTTGGAATCAATCTGAATTTATAAAGTTATTACATTTAAATTTACTCTTTACCCTTGAAAATCGCATTAAATTTAATTAGGTAATTTGTAAAAGTCTTTGTTTTAATCCAAGGAATATGAAAGATTGAAATCCAAATCAAATTAATCATGTCCATTTTCCATGATAATAAAATTTAATTTAATTATTATTACTATATATTAATATCAATAAAAATTGATTATCTATAATTAAAATGAAATAACAGTATAAAAGTTTTCGTATTATTGTATACTTCATAGAAAAAGATTACAAATACTTTTTATATTTAATATAGGCCATTCTCAAATCTAATATGGTATGATTAATGTAATCTTCTGCCTTATCTTTATGATTAATGTAATCTTCTGCCTTATCTTAAGAAAAACCTTAATTTCTTTTAATTTTAAATTACTAAATATCTACTCAGTATCCTGAGGCAAAATAGTTTCTCTAACTCCAATAAAAATTAAATCTAAGATATTAAATCTTAATCAAACAGAATGAAAAACAACTATCCTAAATTCTAGTTTCTTCTTGCTATTATATAATATATCTCCGTCTTAATTAACATAATTAGCAAAAGGAAATGAATCAGTACCAAATATCAATCCATAAGATTTATATGTTGTCAAATATAAAATAAATTTTATCATCTCCATTATGTTCGGCTAAGGTAGAGAGTTATTAAAATTGCTTCAGAACAAAATATGCTATTTACATGCAAGATTATTAATCGAACTTCATTTAATTCATATTCATTATGATATTTAAGTTCCATTCGCTTTATTGAATTCCTTGTTTGTTCTACCAAAAGCAAATAAGATATTTAATTGAAATTAAGAATTATAAAATTGATATTGTGATATCCTATTATTAAACCTAAAACAAAAAATAAAATTCGATAAAGTGATAACAATAATAGATAGATAATTGAAAAACAAATTTAGTTCTTTTCTAAGTGTAGTATCATCTCATCCTAAACTTTCTACTAAATCACCTATTTATCCTATTATTGAATTATCTACTGTGATAGAACAAAAACTTTATTATTTTTATTTTCTGAAGATAACTTTGACTAGTGCTTTAAGTAGACTTCAACAGTAATAATCCTTTCCCCTATAAGAATTGAATTATCTATCTTCATTTCATTACTCTTCACAATTATACCAAAACAAATTCTTTTACTATTTTCAATTATAAAATATTTCCAGGAATTAACTTAGATGTTTAAAATTTCTAATATAATCCTTCTGATAACTATGTTCTCAGAATGAATAAAATTCTTTAAGGCATCCTTAATGGCCAAAAATCTTTTGTTTTATAAGATCATAACCATAATCTTTATCACAAAATAATGCTTATGTTTTACAATTAAGTTCTTACATTTGAAGGATCCCAGATGCTAATCCATATGTTGACAATTCAATTTCACAGAAATATTGCAAAAATCTATTTTAATTTAAGTATGTTTAATTTCTTAATTAAAAAGTTATTCTAATTTTTTAACCGCATAAACACAGTAATGATTTAATTGAAGCTGATAATTTTGAAAAAAATTTCATTTGAAAAATACACATTTCAAGATTTAGTTATGATTATCTAGTTTATAATTAATGTAAATTTATTAAATGTATATAATAAAAATTAAAATCAATCAAATAGAACCAGAAAATGTCTCATTATCATAATGTAATAACAAATTTTTAATTCTGATTAATATGTTTTTATTACATCATTTTTTTCAAGTTTTTGGATATAATTAAAATTTAAAATATATGAATAAGTATTTTTTAAAAATTAAATCATCATCTTGATTTTGATACAGAAATAATAAATTATGTAATAAGTTAACTTTTTTTATTTATTCACATTTATTTCGATTCATCAAATCTAATAATAAGCATTATATAAGATTATCCAAATTTTTCAAATATAAATTTAAGAATAATAGAAGAAAGCTTTGGAATAAGAAATTTTTAAATTCACTTATAGACATCCATTTTACATTTTGAATTAATATAAAATTAAATTAGATTATAAAGAAATTAGCTTGACAAATTTGTTTGAAATGAAGCAATTTAATTAATTGAAAAACTTTAACTATTATGTAGCGAGCTACCATATATTACTTGAAATAAATTTTATAAACTTAAACAGATTATGTTTATATTTGATTCATTTGATTTCAGAATTTTAAATATTTGGAATTTTGGTATTAAATTTAAACGAAGAATTACTTAAATTACCAATGATGAACATTGATTATGGATTGAATGTTATTTCTATTATTTCAAGACCATATAAATTACTTGTCCAAAATAACTTTTTTTTATATTCTTATACAATCCCATTAGCAATTCTATTGTTATATATAGTCCACTAAATAATTACATTTTATTAGTTTTCAAAGTAGTCTTAAAAAAGTATAACAGAATATGTAATGAAAAGCAATAATATTAAACTCATTTTTCATGGTTTAAATTTAATTTTTTTAGCAATTTTTGATAAGCTATTCTGTATACCATGTATTCAGTTGGTTTGTTATTCAATTCAAAAAAATATTAATATAGAAACTTATGGAGTTGTAGAATTTATAAATACATTATTTTCAATTTTAGCACTTTTTCTAATATTTTGGATACAATTATTATATTTAATGTTAATTAAAGAAGCGATTACATTATAACTATTTAATTTTAAAGTGTTAATATTTTAAGGATTAGATTATTTTTATACATTGATAATTTATATTTTAGTGATAATTGATTGTATGAATTTAGAAAAGGTTGTTAAGAATTATCTAATTTTTGTTATGTTTGTAATTTCATCTATCATAAAATTGAATTAATTTATGACCAAGTATCAGTATATATGTGAAATACAAGATTATTTAATTAATTTAAATGTTACATTCATTATGATATCAGCAGCTTTGATGGGTAATGAATTTATAGAGGATAAGAAGAATTTAATCATTATTATAGTACTTATTCCAAGTTTATTGATAACAATTATTTAATAATTTAAAAAAAAAATTGATTTTAGTATGATTGTTATGCTACCTGAAAATTAATCAACATAGACATAACAATATTTGATCAGTGTTTTTTCATAAAAAGATTCATTAAATAATATTCAATAATTTAGTCTTTCTTTATTTTTATTTTACCATAAGAGCAATTGTTAAGACAAATCATGTTCATGTAAAAAGCAAAGATTTTTGGAAAATGAAATAAAATTAAGATAATTATATCTAAAATAATTAATATTAGATTTCGGGAAATCCATAAACAAATTAACTGATTAAAGTTTAAAAGGATTCTTCTCCCTATTTTATATATAAAGTTTGATAGCAATTAATTAATCAGTAAAGGCTTATCAATAAACTAATATATTATTACTAAAATAAAATGTGCATTAAAATATTGATCAGTAAAACATTTTTAGTGAATAAACAAGTTATTCAGTTACAATTGAAGAAAATTAAAATGTTTATAAAAAGAAGAGCAACTCAGATATGATTCATAAACTTGAAAAGATCTCCTTAAATTATATTAGTTATATTAATCTTATAAAAATCAGTATAATATTAGAGATAGCAAAATAAAATTTAATATCAAGCTTTAGTTTTGGAAATGTTGTATAGAAAACCTAATTAAGTTAAAGTGTATAATTATATATGAAAGTAGAGGAATAGCATCAATAATTAAAACAGAATATTATAAATATTATCAATAGGAAAAAAGATATCTTTATGATAATGTCTTCAACTACGAGATTAAATCCTGAAAGATTTTTACATTAATGTTTAGATTTAATAAAAAAAATAAACTTTATGGAAAATTAATTGTAACATTTGTTTTAAGAATTTCCAAGCAAAAAAATGCAATCTATATATTCATTTTATTGTGCTGAAATATTAAATAGTTTTATGTAAGCCTATAGGATTATAAATTATAATGCAATTTCTGATAATGCGTTAATTAAAATATAAAAAAATTATTAAGTTGATTTATTGACTACATAATTACATTATATGATTTTAGTAATGGATCACTAAGGAACAGGATTATAGATAGTAGAAAGATCTCATTAAATGCATAAAATAGCTGAATATGATCAATAAGATTTTAAAGAAGTTAAAAGTATACTTTCCTTATTGCCAAGAGGATTTTCAACAATACATAAGCACTTAATTGAAGATTTTCTTATTTCTGGTAGATCTAAATTTTTTAGAGAATAAAATGTGAATTTAATTTTACAAAAAGATTAATTTTTAAGTCCAGTTGATTTTTTTTTTGATTTTGATTTAACAAAATTGTAAGAATTAACATTTTAAGTTTTTTTCTCAGAAAATAATGGAACAAATTCATATCTTATCCTAAACAATAAACATTTAATATTAGGTATTACTAGAGAATTATGTAAGTAATTGAAATTATAAGATTTTGAATATGAAAAAATGCCAGATTTATTTTACTTAACTGATATTCAATAATTAATTCCAGAATATTTTTCATTAATAGATTAAAATAAAATAGATAAAAGTTAACCTTTCTCAAATGTTTAAATTATATTTAATGATAAATTTTAAATTGGTTAAAAATCTATTCAAACTTATTCTGATCAAATGAAAAAAAACCCAGATTGTATTAGATCATATTATGCAAATATTGTTGTAACTATTAGATTAACTCATTCTATTATAGAAATTAAAAATGTTGTGGAATCAAAAAAGTCTATCTAATAAGATTCAAATGATTAGGATTATTTCGAATAAGAACTATATGATTTTATTGAAGAATTCCATATACAATAACCTAATTAATTTAATGATGATTTATTTCCAAAACTACAAAAAGAAATAGATATTTAAAATGATTGTTTTATATAAGAAGAAATACAAGAAAATGTTGATTAAATAGATACTAACAGAGTTGTATCATTGTAATAAAGATAATTAATATCAGAATCTATTTAGTAATTTGAATTAATAAGTCCTGGAAGAAGCAATAGATAATTAATTGATAAAACAACAAGTTTTGCTACTCATTAAATAAATTTAAGTTGCTAATAAAGATTTTTTTAAAATTAAATTGAAGAAAAAGAAAAAGAACAGTCTTAATCTAATCCATCAGCAGCTGAAAAAGGATTTGGATAATTAAATTATGATTAAAACTAATAAAATGCTGAAATTAGAGAAAATTTAAGATAACAATTAAATGAAGAAAATCAAACATCTATACATGCAAAAAAACTTAATTTAGATAATGCAGCATCTAGTACTTTAGGAACTTTTTCATAAAATTTTTAATTGTTTAAAAAATACGAATTAATTTAATTAATAGTTTCATCTATCAAATTTTCAATTATGTTTGATTTAATGATATTTTCTCTTTTGCTTGTTTCATTGGTATCAGCTCTATTTGCTATTATTTTAATCAATAATTCAAGTTCTGATATTTATAGTGCACTGAGTTAATTATAAATGTTAGAATTTTACACTTCATTTATGAATCCTTGTTATTTGTTTTTATCATCATTTACTTCAATATATAATTACAGGTATGGATCCTTTGAACATTTATAAAAATAGAATATTGAATCTTTAATCCAATATCATCAGCGTAACATTAATTAATCATTTTTAAATATTAAATAAAGTTACTCTAATTAATCTAAAGGTAGTTTGTTATAAGAAGACCTTTCAACAACATTCATAAATTTCAAATACCTTAAGTAAAATGATTATTCTATTGAAGAAATTTCATTAAGAGAAGCAATTTTTTAAATTATTCAATATTAATATAACTTTTAGTTCATCTTTACTTAAGAAAATGGACTACAATAAATGATTGAATAATTTATGTAGTACATAGTTAATTTAGAGGATATCAATAATGAAATCCTTAATTTAAATACAGAAATTATAACTCATATTAGTGATAGTAATTTATTATTATAAAATAAGTGGATTGTCCTTTGTGTTAGGTGCACTTATTTAATTTTATTATTTTAACTATCAGCATGGCTATTATATATTAAACACATAAGAAAATATTCTAAAATCTTAAAATTATTTCAAAAAGTAGACATAGTTTGGGTTTTAAGAGATTTGGAAAGATGTAAAGAATTATTGAGTTTATTAAACAAAGATTCTAATTTAATGTTTAGATATAAATTTAATATATTTTTAAAAGAAAGATTTTTTAGAAGTGAATTATCTAAAAAACACATTATTTAAGATAAGATTAAGAGAACTGGATTCATAAAATTAGATACTAAATAAAAATTATTATTAAGTAGGCTTCGTAGTTTTATTTTTTTCTCCACTTTATTTGTGATTTTCTTTCTTTATTCATTTATTATGAATGTATAAGGAATAGATTTCATGGACTTCTATCAAATGAAGAGTTTACAATATAATTCTATAGGTGACCTTAGTTTATCTATTCCTAAAGCTTATAGCCTAAGAGAATTAAACTATTTTAAAAGTAATAACTTTTTTGGTTACGAATATATATAATAAAATTTAACAGAATAATATGTCCAAATCATATAGAGTAGTTTAGATATATTAAGCAATTATTTATAAACTTATACAATTTTTGAGAGTAATTATAATGATTAGACTATATTAAGTTTAAATAATAAAACATTATGTGAAGAAGATAGTATTGCCAAGACATTTGATTTACAGTAACATTATTTATGTAAATAAATTTATGATAATGTTATGGATAGAGGTCTTTCAATTACAATTACTAAAATTAGAGATATTTTGTTGACTGAGATGAATAATTCCTAATTATATACTTAAAGAACTAATCCACCATTTAATGAAATAGAAATAGGTATTTATTTGAGTGTGATTATTATGAATGTTTTATAAACCATTAAAGCAGGATTATCAGATTAAGCAGATTAATTAAATATGACTATTTAGGTAATTCTAAAATTATAATTTAGATTGTTTCCATTATATATTTAGTATTTACTTTCCTTAAGATAATTTTGGTTATTTTGTTTGTTAGGAGCTATTATTTGAATGAATTTCAAAATATTAAAAAACTAATAATCTTATTACCATAGGCTGCATTATTTATTGATGATTTATTTGAAAGACAACTAAGATAGCTCATAGCTAAAGAAAATCTCGTTTGAATTTTTATAGTAATTAATTAGAATATTATTTCTTTATTATTTATTCTTGGTTAATCCTTATTAGAATTGAAATAACCTTAAAATGTTAATTTATTTAATATAAAGTAAACAATTATTATCATTGTTAATGCATTGTTGAATCATATGATATATCACAATTAGCTATGTTCTATAATTTTTCTAATTTTATTGGTTCAACATCAACTATCATAGTTGGATGTAATTTATGGACAATTTAATATCTATACATCAATAATATTAAGATCATCAACACAATTATTGCTCCTGATTATATAATTATAATTGCGAAACATTCAGTTGGTATCTAAGAACACAAATCCACTCCCATAAGTTATCGGAATAATTTCTGTAAATTAAAATAATATATAATTATTTCAATCAAACTTAATATTAATTTATCTAAATATAAACTAATTTTTAAATTATATTATGTTTTTTTCTAAATTATTTATAAATTTGATGATATTAAGTATTCTTAAGAAATATAATTTTCTTATTCAAGGGTTTATAATAATGATAGATAGTATATATGAAAAATCTCTTCAATTGAATTCATTAATTTTAGAAAATGAATAATAATTAATTATAAATTTGAAAAATTTCTAAACAAGAAAATATGATATTAAACTTTATATATTTGATACAACTATTTAATTCAAAATTAAAATTACCTTCAGAAAACTAACTTTAAATATCTTCTTAAAATTAATATTATTTCTGACGCTGAGAGATATATACACCAATATTTTTGGATTTATATTCCTTCTTTTTGAATAAAAATTAAGCAAAAGCTTATATTTTTTTTAATGATAAACTTAGACATTTTTAAAGCAAATTTAGAAATTTCTATTTATATTACTACAATATAGAAATGATGATTAAAGTCTATTTCTAAAATTGTTATATTTAATTGACATAAAAATGAATTTTAAGAAACTAAATATTTTACAATTATTCAAATTTTTTTGAGGGATTCAAAATGAAAGAACTATGAAAACTATTGAAATATTTCATAAATCTGTTTTTACAATATTATAACTTATAAATATTTGATATAGAAAATTTAGAATATTAGACTCAACTGAACGATGAGTAAAAAAAACCTCTAAAAACAGTCTCAAAAATTAATAGCAAATTGTATAAATATACCAAACTATTAAACAAGAGATTTGCAATAAAATTTAGTTAACTAACCCTTAAGAAACATAAACCTTTTTTCTGTATTAGATTTTATTTTGTTTTAAACTAAAAAGATTTTCTAGGATAGTATTATGGTATATTTATATATATACTCATATTTTGATATGCATTTATTGCAGATTTTAGATTTACTTTTGATTCTACATTAAGAAAACATAAATGAATTTTACATTATCTGGTTGGAATTAATCTATGTAAAAATAAGCAATTTATGAGGTAAGAACTTCTTATTAAAAAAACCAAGATAAGTAAATAATTTAAAGTAGTTAGCTTATACTAATTTTCCAATCACTATTCTATTATTGTATATTTTAATTATTAAAATAAAATAATTTTTATAGAAGATGATTTTTGTTCTGCTTCTTGCTTTTTACTTGTGGTGAAATTGAATAATTTCAAGAAATTTTGTTATAATTCAATTATAAGGTCAAAAGGACTATGAAGAATAATCTAAGAAAATTTGTGTTGTAGTAATATGATTGAAATCTTCATTGAATGGAGTAGTATTATTTTAAAGTTTTAATGATAATAAAAGCTGTTTCTTTGATGCTATTTTCAATAATAAAAAGAATTCTTTAAAAAATCTTAGTTTGTAAATATCAATTGATAAAAAATATAATTTAAAAATATAAAAGAAAAAATTACAATCTCAATCTAATATTCTAACCTTTTGAAATATAAATAAAGAAAGGATTATTTTTAATTGAAAGGAGATAGTAAGACAATAAATGTATAAAATATAAAGAAGTTTGAGATGGTAAAATGTTTGAAGAGCTTTGGTTGGCAGTTTTTTTTTAAAAATCTATTATGTTGTTATTTCGTGATAGGTAAAGTCTTTTGAAAATTTTGAGTTGTAATTTTTTGGGATCAAAATGGAATATGGGGTAGAAAATGGAGATAATATTAAATATAAAGAGATAGATTTTGGTAAGAATTAGTATAGGGTAGGTAAAATATTTTTGGGAATAAATAATATTTTTGATAACTAATTAAATTTCACAAATTTAATGAAAAATTTAGAAATAACTTTCAATTAGTGAATAGGATAAGTTCAAACTTACCGTTTTATTGTGATTTATACATATACTTCCTTTGGGATTTAAATATAACTTAACAACATAAATAAATAATTAATTATTTTTTTAGATGATCAAGAAAAGGATTAGTAAAGTTTAAAATAATTGTTAAAAATACAAATAATGTAATAAATCTAGAAAATATTGGACTGAAGAAGAAGATAATATATTAAAATCGACTGTATAATTACATGGTTCAGATTGGAAGTTGATAGCTGAGTATTTGAATGGACGAAATGCAAGTTAATGTGCTTAAAGATGGAAAAGAGTTAAGCCTGATACTGTAATTTTAGATTGTTAAATTTTGTAGGAAGAGAAAAATTAAAAATGGTCACCTGAAGAAGACGAGGAAGTTAAGAGGTTAACTAAAGAGTATAAATTTGATTGGAAGATGATTGCTCGTTTTCTCTCAAATAGAACTGGAAGGCAAATACGAGAACGATATATAAATCATTTAGACCCAAATATAAGTACTAAGGCATGGAGTTAATAAGAAGATTTAAAAATATGGACCTTATACAAAAAGATAGGATCGAGATGGTCTGAGATGGCAAAGAAACTTAAAGGAAGACCAGTAAAATTTTTAGTTTATTATCTTTTTAGGAGAACATGATTAAGAATAGATTTTATGGATATATTAGAAAAAATTATGCAAAACAAGAAAATCCATATTATATAGTACCAAATTAAAAGAGATAACTTACCAAAGAAGATGATCAAGGAGAAATTTTGAATAATCAAAATACTATTGAAACAGGAATTGAAGATATTGAACCCTAAATCATCGAACAAATTTAATAAAATAAATCAATATAATAATAATAAGAAGAATAACCTTAATCAGGCTTCCATTCTATATTGTAATCCCTTTAATCTGATAAACATAATGTCAGCATCATTAGCAATCCTTAAGATGTTTAATAACTCTAAATGTTTCATAAAATGTTTATTGAATCATCAGAGAATGAATTTCTTAAAGTTGATAATCATCTTGTCAATTTTATATCAAATGAAAGCAATATTAATAGTTATGCACATAGTCATAATTTATTAGCATTCACCCCTTTAAAAGAAGAAGAGAATGATAACTTTGTCAATCAATTTTTATAATTTGAAGGTTCCTCTGTACCTGTGAGAATGAGAGCCGATATATTTGAAGAATTTTCAAAATTCTCTTAAATGGAATAATGAAATCCTAGAATAAAGATTTTGATTATACATCGAGTCATTTAAATTATATTTATAGAAATTAAGTTAAACAAATAATTAAATAATTCAATAATTCAATATAATGGTTATTACAATCACAATATTATAAATTATATTTATATATCAATATTTATAGTATATATTTTTGAAAAAAGCCCCTTTATTTTATTTTAGTAATGGTGATATGAAAATTACTGAAATTATTTATTTTAAAATAATTTACCAATGAATTAATCAGAAACTTGCTATGATTCCGATTTATTTGTTAATTAATAATTGACAGGTTTAACATGTCCAATAGGTTTAGGAGTTCTTAGAAATCCTGTTTTTGATTAATGTGGACATGTTTATTGTCATGGATGTATATTTGATTGGTTAAAAAAATAAAAACTTTGTCCCATAAACAAATAGCCATTAAATGAAAATTAATTAATTAAAGCTATCCCTATTAAAAATATGGTAGATGAATTGGAATTAAAATAATGTTTATTAAAATGTAATTGGAAAGGAACTTTAGAAAACTATTATACACATGATGAAAAAGAATGCCCAGAAAAATTGCTATATTGTGTGAATAAAGATTGCAATCTATAAATTAAAAGGGCATCTTTTAAATAACATATAGAAAATGAATGTTAGTATTAATCAATTAATTGTGAAAATTGCTAATTAAATTATATTAAATTACATCAGAATCAACATAAATAAATTTGTGAAGGAAGATTAATTTAATGTGAGGATTGCTAATAAGAAATTAAATTTATTAATTACCAAAATCATTAAACTTTATGTCCTTAAAAGTATATAAAAAAATTTATTTAGAAAAATTAAATGTCCTATTGAAGGATGTGATGAGAAAATAAAACAAACTGATTTAGAGGTACACATATCAACTTCAAAGCATATCTTAATACTTTAATAATAAATCAAATAATTAAAAGAAGAATTAATAATATCAAATTCTAAATAACAGAATCAAAAAATACCATATTTAGATGGTTGGAGATTGACTTTCTCTAAAAAGACAGATAGTAGAGAATGGCTGTCAATTAATACCATAGAATAAATTAAAGGACCTTTTTGCTTACATTTTGAAGCAATAAATATTAACAAAAGACCTAATTAATGGAGAGCAGTTATTGGAGTTTCTAAAGATAAGTTAAAAAATAATCATTTATGGTATAGATAAAAAAATGTAATGAAATTAATATTTATATTATTAAGTCTTATGTTTGGATATTTGGAGGTTTTAAGTGCAGTAATTAAGCAGAAATTTATGGTAGTGAAGTATAGCAAGAAAGCTTTTAGGGAAAAATGACTTTAAATCAATAAGGAGAACTTTCTTTTGAATATTCAGGTATAAATTTAGGAGTTGCATTTTTATTACCAAAAGAAGCTTATATAGATGGTATACATTTGATCATTTCTTTTGTTAATTAAGGAAAAATAAGATTGTTATAATTAGAACATTTGGTCTGAAAATTTTCATTTATTTCTATTATATCAATAATATGATAATTTGGCATATCTAAAACTTATAGAGAATGTCAATTTTATTATAATTTTTTATTATTATAAATAGTTATCTTTGTTTTTCTAAAACTTTTTTCAATAATAAAATAAAATTATTTTTAATGAAATCAATTAGCAAGTTATTATCCTCTTTAGTTTCAAAGTAAAATTCACCATTTGTATAAAAATTGAATAATTGTTCAATAATGTAGAATAATCCTATCATTTTAATGACAGACATACTCTATTTGATTGAGTGTTTTGAAGGATTTGGTCCAGAATGCAAAGGAATCTATTTAACAGGATAAGAATATTTGCAATAGTTTTTTAAAGCAATCACTAATAAATAATTAAATGGTTTCATAGCTATTAAAATTAATTTAACTATACATTTAATACTATATGAATTCTAAATAGGAGATTTTGTTGCTGAAGAAATGATAAAAGAAGGATCAACGCTTCAGGTTTAATAAAATCAATAATTTAGTATTTTTATTTAAAATTATTTAATGTATTTATTTAAACTAGCTCAAAATTTAAAATTGTTTTATGCATGTAAAATAGGATAATATCCAATATTTGACTAAGATTAAACTTTCATTTAATGTTCTGAAAATACTAGAGATCAATAATATTAATAGTTTTAAATTTTAAAAAAAAACAATAATTTTAGAGATACGAATTTGCAATATAGAAATTATCAACAAAAAAAACTAGAGCTTCATTTATAATAATAAACTGGATTTATAACAATAGAATAAAAAATAGTATATTTATTTAAATTACATAATTTACTAAATTAATGTATATAAATATTAAATCTATGCATAAATATGCTAAAATAATTAGACAATTAATAATCAAAAAATATTTTTATCGAAATAAGTTGTGTTCTTTGGAATGATTGTATGATAATGTACAAATTTTCAACATAAGAAGTATTATATTTATATTAATATTAATAGCTTTGTAAATTACTAGATTCTTTTCGATTTATGACTTTACCGAATTTGCTATCAATATAATAAATATATTAAGTAACCATAAATTCTTCGACATAAATAAAATAGATATACAATAATAGAAGATATTTTGATTCTCAAAATATTGTTAAATAACCATTTTGGTTTGAAGAGAATAAAAAGATAACTTAAGAAATTTAAAATAGTATAATTGACAATAAAATGTAATAAATACCAGATTCAACAAGAAATGCAATTACAGTATCTACACCTTAAGCATTTTAAAATTAAAAATCTCCAACTAATATTGCTCAACCATTTACTTCAAGATTAGGAAATTCCTAAAATTCAACAAAAACTACAATACCCCCACAACCTTATTTCATAGCTAATAAAAAATTATAATAATAACCGAATTCATTTGAAACATAATAACCTTTGAGTACAAGGGCAAACAATTTTGTAGGGAATATATTTTCAGATGAATAATTAATAATTTCTCCAAGACAATCTTCAAAATAATAAAAATAATGATTATTATTTAATTGTTACTTTTTATTTATAATAAAATAGTAATAATTATATATTGTAACAAATTAAATAGTCATAAAAATTTGTCAATATGATGTACATGTTAACTTCTATCTGAAGATTTTGAAGACTAAGAACTGGACTCATCTTAATAATCTTAATTATCTGATTAAAATCTTAAGAGTCTTCTCTTTTAAACTCTTTTCTACATTTTTTTTAGATCATTTTAATAATCTTTATCTAAATTTTTATGATATTTCTTTTTCCATTTTACTAAATCATCTAGTTCTTAATCTAATAATTTTTATTAAACAGCCTATTAATATATAATGATATAAATTTACAGCTGGATTAGATATTTTCATTCCTTTTGGTAATAATTATTTTCTTTCATCTTTCCATTATTCTAATTCATCATTTATTTATTTTTATTGAAGTTCTTTTTCATATCTTTATTTTCTTCGATATTTGCTAATTGATGCTGAAGATTTAGTTTTAATAATATTTGGAGGAGAACTCTAAAGAATCTTATTTAATCTATTATCTATTTCTTGAATTTTTTATTTTCCTTTCATATTTGATTAATTTCCTAAATCTAACATAGAACAATCTAAAGTTCTATGGGTTATTGAAAGATTAGTTTAACAAGGAATTGTTGGAATAAAAGATTTCTTTCTTGATGCTATGATATTTTCAAATACTGTGTGTAATCTTTCAAAATTTGGTAAACTTTTTGCTCTAAATTTGTCAAAAGTCTCTGGTTTATATTTTTTCTTATTTTATATTCTTTTTTAAGATTTTCTAATTTCTTCTCTTTCTAATGATTTTTATAATTAAGTAGAATTTGCAAAATAATCAGCCCATTCAGCTTTTTTCTTTTCTACATTACTTTTAGATCTTGATCTTTATTATTCCATTATAATTTAATATTTTGGATCTCTTATACTATCTGGAATTGGTCTAGACATAAATTTAAATTCAATTTCTTATTCTGGAGGTAATACTTCTTTCTTTTATTTTTCAAAACTTTTTGGTTCCATCATACTTTACATTAATTTAGCTTTACTTTCTTCTTTTATTCTTTCCCTTCTTTCTTCTCTCTCTCTATTTAATTAATCATAAAGTGGTTCTTTAACAAACCATGGTACTGGATTAGCTTAAAACTTTGTATTTATTTCTTTTAATAAATCTTTCTCTTTATCTATTAACATCTTTTCAACTTCCTTCTATCTTATTGATTTAGCTTAATTTTCATTATCTTTTTTATTATCAGGTACAGTAATTAAAAAAAAACCATTTTATATTTTATTTATTGCTCCAAATTTGTTGTTATCTATTGTGTTTTCTTTCTTCTTTTTATTATCTTAATATTATTATTTTAATTTTTAACTCAAAATTAAAGGACGTCCTCTTATTGTAAAAAAATCTATTAATTCATCTAAATCAATATATTCATCTGCTTCTTATAATAATCTATTCAAAGTCTCTTAAACTGTTTCAACTGGTAATTGATTAGTTTTTTCTTTTCTTACTTTCAATTTAAAATAATTTTTTTAAAAATCTTCCTTTGCTATTAAATTATCAACAATTAATTTCTTTTAAGAAAATCTTTCATAACTCTTTCGAATTTGATTAAAAATCTTTTCTAATTCACTAAAAAAACTTGATTAAAGTATTATTTCTTCATTCTCATATAATTTATCATATTTTCTTTTTTTTGATATTTAAGATGATTTTAAGATAATAAATTTATTTGGTATTTCAAACAATTAATTTTGCCATTCTTTAAAAAATGTTTTTGAAATGAATTATAATTCTATTCTTTAACAATAAATTTCAAATTCATATAACCATTTTTCAAGAGAAATATTTTTATTAATATCTTTAAATGAAAGAAAATTATCAAAAAGTTTAATTCTTGTTTCATATCTAGTTCTAATTGAAGCTATTAATTTTAATGGATTGACTTTTTCTTCACAATCTAAATTAAATTCATCATAAATTTTTTATAATTATAAGTTCTATTATTCTAAAAACTCTTAAGTACCTTTTACAGGTTTTAATAAATTTTAATCATAATTATCTTTTATTATAAGAATTTTAGGATAAAGAATAAAGTTAATAAATTCTTCTAAAGTTATTTCTTCCTCAAATTATGATGGGAATTCATTCAATTAATCTTCTAAAAGATTTTTGTTAATATTGTAAGCTTCACAAAATTTTCGATTCTCCAACATATATGAACATAAAATAGTTTTTGGAATAGATTTATTTGGTTATTCTAAATATTAATTATAAAAATGTGTGACTATAACAAAGTCATCAGGGGAAGGGGAAGGTATCTCAAAATTTGGATTAAAAGATGCAGGAAGCAAAATATCTTTTGGCCTCACTTAAGGAAACTGATGTTTTTTTTTGAATCTTTCTTAAGCATTTAAATCTCGTCTTTATTTTGCAGTAAATGCTATTTATAAATTGACATCTTATTCTAATTATTCATCATCACTTTTTTCATCTTTTTCTTTTAAATATTTAAAGAATTTTATGAAATCTGGCTTCTTCATCTTTTTTTCAATTTCATCCAATTCTATAGTCTCTCTCTTTTAAATAAGATAATGATTGAATTGGCTTAAATAATTATGTCTCTTTCCAATCTCACAATCCCAAATATTTAAGAAATCAAATAATTCTCTTGTTTTTAATTTTTTTGGAGGTTTTGGTTATTCTTTTTTTTTTTTCGGTTTCTAATAAATTTAAAAGTTTCTAATATTTTTTTCTTTCTTTAGAGTCTTCTCACTATCTTCAAAATAATTTGGATTTCTCTATATAATAATTGTTAGAATATTATACCTCTACATGAGGAATTAACATATTCGTTATAAAATTGATTTTGATTATTTATATTAATATTTAAGTTAAATATTTATTATTATTTTTGCTTATCAATTTATATTTCTTATATGTTTAAAGAGAACAAAAAATTTATCTTTTTTAACATATATTTATCGCTAAATAATAACTTTATAATATTCATTTTCCATTATAAATGAATTATTTCTCCTATTCATTTCTTATTTAATTGTATCCTTTTTATAAATTTTCATTTTGTGTTTTTTTCTTCTAATTTGTATTTTATTACCAAAGTTTTTATCTGTAATTGATGCTCTTCTTTTATTTTTTTTATATTTTTTTTTTCTTAATCTTCCATCTCTTTTAATTACATCAATTACTAATAAATTAAAATTAAATTTGTAAATTATAATTTTATAATTAACTCTCGTTAAATTATGCTTGTGCTTATTAAAATTGATTTAGATAAAATTAACTATAATTACATGCCTCTAAGTGTTGTTTTTGTAATCATAATATTTCTTATTATATTTATTCGTTATTCTCTTTTTGAACACTAATTTCTTTCTTTAATTATGTTATTTCTTCATTTTATTAAGAATTAAATTCTTGTAATTTAAAGTTTTGGTCTTCTAAATTTTCTAATTTAAATTCCATGTTTCTAATATCATTTTGTAATTTTTATGTGTATTTATCATCTTCAGCTTAAATACCCATTATTTTGTTTTCATAAAACTATTTAAAACTATTGTTATAATTATCTTAAATTAGATTATTTAGATTTTGAACCTTGCTATCAGACAAGATTCTTCAAGCTTATTACTTCCTTATTTAAGTGTTTATTTTATTCGTACATAGAGGAAGCATCTAAGAGTAAAGTCTTTCCTCACTATCTAAAATTAATATATGATCGAATGGAATATACTATTCTTATAGTCCAATATTCTTTTTTAAAATCTAATATATTCTGATTTTAATTTAAGTCAATTTACACACATTTAAAAGTTTAAACAGGAAATGATATTTGTTTCATACTTATTTTGATTTATTATTTATAATAAACAAATAATAAAAATCATTAATCAAATACCATCAAATCTTCCATCACAATATTAATTATTGAGGGAAGAATTTTGTACAATATTTCAAAAGATTATAAAAAAATATAATGCTTATAGAATTATCTCTTCTAATTAATATATATAAATTCTTCTTTAAATAGTATAAATTAGAAATAATGAAAATGGAATATAAATACTTGAAAATTAGAAAAATGTATTTCCCATTGCAGCTAAGAGTCTAAAAGAAAGAAATTTTTATTTTTTTCAATGTATTTCTATAATTTCATAAAATTGCATATTAAATAATTAAAATTTATTTGTATATAATTAATATTTATTTATAAATAATTATTTATAAATTAAATATTAGTCAGATAGAATAAGTTAAAAATGAATAAAATTTTAGCGTATTTTTTTTCACAAATATGACAGATAGATTTATAGGTAAGTTTTTAAGTTGAAAAAAATTATGCAAATCTATAATTAAAAATGTAGGATTCATTTTATGTCGATTATTCAACATCAGAAACTAAGCCATAAAAAATATAAAAACAACTTAAAAATCCAAGTGAAGCTAAAAATATACCAAAAAATGTAGGTGGTCTTCTGAAAAATCATTTTGGTAATATTTTTATCTAATAATGCTATAGTTAACAGATGTTATCCATAAGTAAAAGATAATAAAGTTATAAAGAATTTCATTTAGTTGTAATAAAAGAAAAAAAATTACACAAGGGAGGACATTAAAAAGGTTTTGGAAAATGATGAAGCTGCCTTAATTGCTAAAAAATACTTTTCAAGCTTCGATATAATTGAAGACATACTTCATTCTGAAAAAGTACCAGAAATAACAACTTTGTTAAAATACATTCGAAAATTTTTTATTGCTTCATACTACCCAGAGACTCTCTCAACATTAAAATTAAATCAACATAATGATCTTTTTTGATTTTTTATTTCACTTTTTATATTTTGCCTCCATAATTATTATAAAAATCTAATTATTTTTAATTGTTTCAAATAGAATATTAGAATATTTTTAAAAATCTTAAAAAAATAAATAATAAGAAAATATAAAATATATTATAATTATTTTTAGACTCATATACAATCTATATTTTCACAAATATTATACATTTTGAAGCATTAGTTCAAAATATTTCGTATTTCCTTAATTTTAGTAATATCATCAGCATCTAAATTAAAAATTCTAAAATACAAAATTATTTTTACTTTTATTTAGGATTATCTTCTTCGAAATTGGATAGATTTACTTAAATAATAGGTCCTAAATAAATATTAAATATAAATACCTCCTCCATAAATAGAAACTAAAACACTCCATAATTAATGACTTATAAGTCTATAATCTATATTAATCTATTTTTCTTTAAGTAATTAATTGTTACTATCTAGAAGTGGTAAATTATTAATTTCTCCTGGGGGAGGATTTCCAAAAATAAAATTTTTTTATAATTAAGATTTTGAATTATAGAGGTATCTTTACCATATTGTAATCCAATCTTAATTAATAATAAATTAATTTTCAGATTAGCAATTTTCATATTTTTAAATTAAATTTCTTTCTAATTTTCTTCTTTTGCTCATATTCTGAGCTTATTCAATGCAAATTTAACAAGTTTAAATATTTTTTTAAATTAATGGTCCTCCACCATATTTTTCAATTAAAAATTAGCATATGGCAGTTGGTAATTAAACAGATTGAATTTGTAACTAAAAGTAAGAAGAAGAATTATTATTCTGTTGTAAATGAATACTTTAATCACATAAGAAACTTGTATTCATTTATTCTTATTAATTTATATTTTCATAAGATTGTCTAAAATCCCAATAATCAGGTTTTAATTAATTATGAAAACAAAATAAATGAGATGTTATAATCATTTGAGGATTACTTAAAGTTAAGAATTATTCAAACCAAAAATTAGGTAAAAAACTTAGTTCATCATCTTTTAATACTATTTCTCCAGTTTAAATTAATTCATATTATGTTAATACATTATGTATTGTTTTATAATTAATAGGAGAATCTACTTTTTAATAAAATAACATCAAAGCTTCACTATCTTTGACATATTTTAAAGTAACTGGATTAACTTAATCATCTCTAATAGATAAAAAAGTATTATTAGGTTATCTTATAATTGATTCATAATGATCACCACCTATATTACTATAATGTACAATCAATCCAAATAATTAATAATTCAAGTCTCCTTACATCTTAAAAATTAAATATTCAATAATACATTTAAATAATTAGAAAAACTAGTTTGTTCAACAGGGAATGAAACATGAGTTTAATCTTTTTAATTTTTATTTTTGAATCTTTATATATGTATGGTGAGGATATTTGAAAATTTGCTAAATTTATATTTTCTTCTACCATTTCGTGATCCACATAAACAAAGAAAATTAGATTCTTAGATTGGTTCATAAAACAATTCTAAACAACTTTGTAATGTAACATAATCTTGTTTATCTTTTGTTAATTTATTGAAGAATTTTGATATTACATTTTATTCATTAATTTAGGGTATTTCAAGAGATATAGCTGAATAGTTTTCATTTAATAAAGTTTGTCGATTACAATTAAGGCATTATATTGTCGATTGAAGTTCTCCAGAAAATATATTTTAAATAAATGAATAATCTCTAAATTTTGATGCTTAACTTCTATAACAAATAGAATTAATAGTCTTACAATAATAACCAATCATGTTAGATGGGTTCTTGATTTTAAAATGGTATTATATTTTTCCAATATGAAATGCTATTTGTAAATCTAAATTCTTCATGTAAAAAATTGATCAAATATTTAAAAGCTTCCTATAGAATAATTTTTAAAATTTTTACATAAGCATCTTTTTATCCATAACCTAATAATTTAGATTCAGATTATGCAATGCTTTTAATAAATTCTGTTGGATTAAGTAATTTGCATGATTTAGATTTAAGAGTATCACTTATAGAACAAATATTCCTCAATATAATTTTCTTTATAGACTTTACATTAAATTCTCCTTTCTCTAATTCTACATGAACTTTTTAGAGTATTTGTTAAATAGTAGGAAAATTAAGTAAAATTTATAAAACACAATTCATAAAACTAAAGTTAGCTATATTTAATATGCCAACATTTGGAGAGTTGAATCTTTAAAGACTTAATTCTTGTTTTTAAAAATATCTTAAATATTCTATTCTAATTCTTTATGGATTAATCCATTAGCTAAAAACATCTTCATTTCCAGTTAATCCATACTATTCAAAATCCAAAATTTCTGATTTACATATAATACATATCATTTAAGTGGAAATTATATTAATAAATATGCAATGATCACTTTTTTCAAAATTACTTTATGAATTAGTCATGCATTGACTGTGATGTTGAAGACATTATTTATCAACATTACAAATCACTGCTTAACATCTTAAACAAATATTTCCAACATCAATTTTTAATTAACATTATTCACACTTTAAATTGTTTTTTTAGTAAAGCACCTGAATAATCCATTATAAACTACTTATAGCTTTTATATTTCTTAAAAAAATTTAGGCAAAGATCTTGAAAGCAGGACTTTATGATAGTGAGTACAAATATTTTTTTCTTGAATAGATGACATCAATATGGTGAGATTTAAATTAATATTATAATAACAAACTTATTGTAATTAATCTGTCAAATCGGTTCAAATACTTATCCGTATTCATTAACCATACTTATATAAATATCCTTTTTAATTGTATCTTTTCTATTTTTCAAACCCTTCTTCGCAGTCATTTTTAATATTTTTTGTTCAATTATTCCAACTTCTGAAATGCAATATAAATTTACAAGTAAAGAAATCAAATCGTCTAAAAAAATGTATCCTTGCTAATTAGAATCTTATAATAAATAAGCTATTTCAAGTTTATCATGTTTTCGACAGTTTGTTTAACCCAATAATGTTAGAAGAGTATTTTTTAAATTAACAGTTTGATCTACAATTACATTATCTGAACTTTTAACATATTCTTCTCTGACTGGATTTTCATTCATGGAATTGAATAATAATTTTGATTGATGATCTTAAATATATTTTATTTTTACTATCTAAAATATCCAAATAATGAATGAAATCTTCATAAGTACATGATTCCATAATATCAAGTTTATTAATTTTATCAAAAACATCTAATATATAAGCTTGATCAATTTTCTTTTCTTTTACAAATCTTGCAGAGTTATTTTTTCTTTAGAGCATAATTTCTCTTTAACTTAAAGATGATTTTTATTTAGTTTATTAAGTAATTTAACCTTCATCAGATCGAATAACTTTTAAATTTTATCCAATAACTTATCTTTATTTTTTTTAAGATGCTATGTTGTTAATTGATTAAAACATCAGTTTAGATTATTCATCTTAACCAAATCTTGGACTAGTTAATTCATTTTTTCTAATTTATTCAACCATCTAAGGAGTTATCTTTCCTTTTCTAGCAACCTCTTAAACTTCTTTTTCCATCATAGTTTGATTGATTTATGTTCTTTTTTCTACTAATTCTTTTGTTGGTGGATGAGCTTAACCTAATGTTGGTAAAGACCATCCTCCAGCTAAATTCTTAAAATCTTCAAATTTAACTTCTCCACTTCCATCTTTATCACACATTCTTATCATTTCTTCAATTTCTTCAGAAGTTGCCTTTTCTCCAATAAAATCTAAAAAGAATGATAAATCTTCAGATGTAATGCCACCATCTTTATTCATATCTAAAACATTAAAAGCCTCTTTAATTTCATCTTCAGTGAACATTCCTCTTACATAATCATATTATTAATTTGATTCTTCTATCATGTATTTAGTATAACCTGGTGTTATTTTGGATTAATCACTGGGTCCTGTTTTCATCTTTTATGATTGTTAATCATCTTAATATCTAAATTAAGAACTCATTGGTATAGATTAATAACTGCTTGCATTTACCATTACTTTAGGAATTTAATTTATTTAAGGTGCTTATAACTATTTAAGATCAACTGAATTTTGAGGACTATTATTACCAGCTTCTACATATTCATTTGATACATATGAACTTTTTAGTTTTTATTCAGTATCATTTGAGTCTTATTGTTAATATATTTCCTATTCTTCATTTTATTATATAATCATTTTAATTATATAAAATACATCATATTTCAATTTTTAATTGTATAGCTTATTTTGATATTCTTTATCTTGGAAACTTAGAAATTAATTTAGGAAAACTTCCTTGACTTTCAAATGTTTTTGGTAATTTACTTAAAGTATTCGATAAAATGTTAGGAGGTATTTATGGTAATTCAAATGTAAGACTTGGAACAGATTTAGAAGGAATTATTTCAATTTCTGTCTTTTTTTTCTTTAGAAACAGAGGGTGTTCCTTTTGATCTTTATTTTTTTCATTTTTTTCAGGTTAAGGTACAATCAATTCCTCAAGTTATTATTCACTTAAGATAGAAATAGAACCATTCAATCTTTACAAAATAGAGGATGAGATAGAATGATTCATAGTAGTAAGATTTTTAGGTATTCTCTAACTTATTATACTGTCATTCATATTTAATAAATTATCAGTCTATTATTAAGATCTATTAGTAAATTAATTTTATTATTATTATAAAGAGGAAAGACTCATAGTTTTATTTTAAAAAGTATTATTATTAGTTTATGAAGTACTAGTAATTTATTAATATTCTATTTTAGTCATTTATACATTTTATTTTTATAAAGTTTATTAAAGTTAGACAGGATCTTTAATATCCATTAAGGGAAAAACTCTATCTTTTTTTTTTTCTTGTTTTCCATCATAGAATGTGACACCTTCTTTCATAATAATTAAATCAATTTATGGAACTGATGTTTTAATCACAAATTAATTATTTTAACCAATATTTTGATTGTTCTTACTAGCTAATTATATAAGTTCAGATTGCATTTTATGATTAGGAATAAGATCTCTAATTTCTACTAGAGTTCGTTTTTCACTGATATTTTAGAATGATTTTGGATATTTATCAATATCAGGAGGTTTTTAGACAACAACCTTACCTTCATAATCAAATGTATATTTAGATTTAGAATCTACATTTAATCTTTTCAATTATTTAACTTATTCTTGAACTTCAAGTATTTTAATTTTATCATTCTATTGTTTTTATTGTTGAATTGATATTTATCTTAGTTTAGCCTATCTAATACTTTCAATATTAGGATCAAATTCTTATTCCTCTTCTAATTCACCCATTTTAATGAGTTATGAATTAAAACATTCACTTTATCTAGATGTCTTAATGGTCATTAATTTAGACATTCTTTTAGTATCTCTTCTTTAAAATACAGGAGAATTAGAATTTTCTCTAGATGTAACTTATTTAACTTAACCTTGACATCTCCTCCAATGTTCTGTATTAACAGCAATAGGTTCAGAGTCTTCAATAACATTTTCTTCAAATTCATCATTTCTCAAATTATATTTATCCATTAACACAATAACTTATTCTCTAAACCAATTATATCCTAAAAGAGGTAAAATAGAGTTTATATGTTTATTAATAATGATTGATGTACTTTAATGTAATATTTATTTGATTATGCTTTTAGTTATCTATTCTGATTCAACAATTGATATACAAAGTTCCTCATAAATCTATTGTTATTCGTCCATAACTAATTTTCAATATTATAATTTTGATAATAAATATAAAACAAATAAATTAAGGATCAAATATTATTTTTCTAGTATTTTTCTTCTAAGTATGCATATCTTCTTAGTTCCTTTTCTACCCAATATGGACAATCAGGAATTGACACATCAAGAATGTATTTTATAAGTAATAAGATATGTTCGATTGCAGCAAGGAAGAAGGCACTCACTAAAGCATTTTGATTTCCTATAATTCCTTTAAATTACTCCTTATTTACAGTTCCAATAACTATACAATTCATAAATGTTGCACAATAATTCATGATTTCAAAGATTTACAACCAAATTCCAATCGAATCAGCAGCTTAAGCTCTTTCTCTTTTTAAAATATGTTAATAATTGTAAATAGACCATCTTAAATTGATATAACAATTGATCATAAAAAATAATGGAGCAGCTGGGAATGTTGGTGCAAACATAGTTGTATATCCAAATTAAATAGCAATACTTGTATATTCATCATATAAAACTTTTTATGGTTGTTTAATTCTACCTACTTCTAGTTCTTAAAGAAAAGACAATTGAATTTCAGAACTCAATTTATCAGTACTAAAATTTTAATTGCAAATCTTTGGAACTTATTTTTTATCTGCTGATCTTGTTATATATAAAGATTTAAATTCTGTAAATTTACTATTTAAAATTCTTTTCTCTTATTTAAATAGAATGTATGGTAAAAAGTTACTCTTCACATTAGATATCACTCCTCTTGTAATAATAATACTTGCAACTGATACACTTAATTATGATGCATCATTTTCGAATATTGCTACATAAACAACTGATACATAGGATATTAAAAATTCAAATAAAAATACTTTCAAAATGTAAGAGTATTCCTATTCAGACTCATACATATGATTTTCCCATGTTACTAATGATGTACATAATCTTTTGTATAAATCACAAAACACTGTCATTGAAACTCCATTCAATGAATTTATCACTATTGGCATTATAGAATGACCTTTCCACTCTTATAACCAAAGATTAAATGCATAAAAACTGACTACTATGATTGCTATTCCTATTAATATTACGGGTCCTTCAGCTATTAATCTCCTCTTAAAAGTTGTAAAATAATCATATATTTATATCTTATTTGTTGCTTCATTTATTATATACTATCCTGTATACATCACTCTCTACGGCTATGTTTATCTAAACTTATGCATATCCCAACAAAATTTTAACTCAGACTCCCTATTCTTCCATTTCTCCATAAATAATGTTGACCATAATGTCATTAGCAATGCATAAAATGGAACTATTGAAGAACTATGTATATTTGTTTATATTCTTTACTTCACTTCCTTTGTTATTATAATATATATTCCTAAAGCTGCTCCAAAAACTGATGGAATCAATAACCAACCTATTATTTACACATTTAAGGCTATATACCATGCTACTACTGGACCAAAATATGAAGCCACAGCATGCAATGGTCTTAATGCAATTTATTAAGTTTCATATCGAATCGAATCACGAATACAATTATTCTATTACTCATCCCAAAATTATGTTATCTTTTCACATTTCTATATATCCTCTAAAGGATAATGCGATATTATCAATTTCTCTAATACAAACTTATCTACATCAAACTCATCATTCAAAGTGTTTAATATCAACATTTATACCTATAAATCTTTTGGAAACTCAAAAAAACCCCTCTTATTATAGTTAAATTAACATATATACTAAAATCACATATCTAACTTACTTTTGTTTAAAAATTGTAACATGATATCTGATATAAATCTGCTAAATTATAAATTGAATCAGGTGGTAATTTCAATACATAATAATGGAAAATAGATTTCACTTTTTTTGTCTAAGCATCATCCCTATACTTTTCCAATTTATCCAGATCTGGAGCATGAAATATTAAAAATTCAAAACTCCAACCTCTCTCTCTAAATGTCTGTCTTATATTTTATAATTGTAAATAAACTATATCTTATTCTACACTCAATGTTCCTTTTGTTTAAATAACATACTAATATCCCAATTCAGTTAAACTACTTATTTATTATTTTATTTATATGTTTTCTTTGTAATATTCCATAAATTTTTAATTAAAAGTTAATTCGAATGGTTTCAAACATCGACTATTTACTGTATCCACTGATATTCCATGTAAAATTAGAGTTTTCATACAATGATACTTCTCTTATTCAATAGCTAAATGTAAAGCATTTGATGGATTTTAATCTGTTAAAATATTTATACATTCTTTCTAAAAAAGTTTATATTATCAATTAATTACTTTATCGAAAATTTGATCTTTCAATTACTTTTTATTTTTTTGATTACCCTCTCCAGAATAATCATAATATTCATAATCATTCTCTAAAATTATTTTTAATATTTTTGGTTTCCCTTTAAAGGCTGCAATATGAAGACAATTAAATCCTTAATACACATTTACAAAAGGATTACATTTCCTTCTTAAAAAATAAATAAAAAATTCTGTATTCCCTTAACTTGCAGACCAATATTATAGTCTACATTCATATATCTCATTTTTTGTAAGATTTGCTTTACTATGATATATGATGAACTTCTCTTTTAAAGTATTTTTCTTTTATAAATTATCAACATTTGATTCCTTTGATTTATTACTTTTATGTTGTTTTCTTGGATGTAAATTTTTTTATGGGGAAGAATCTTAATCAATTAATAATGGAGGAGGTTATGTTATAATAATGTTGCATTAGTCTGCTTTAAACTAATTTTCTTAATTATTATCCGTATTCATTTTACTAGAATTTGTGTTTTTTTGATTTTAGTTGAATACTTTTATTTCAGGTATTTTCTCTTCCTCAGGTTCTTTCATTTCTATTCGAGAATCATCATAAAGAGGAATATCAGCTATATCATCTAAATTTTTTGATTATATCTTTTTGCAACAACTCCTTTGCTAAAACCTAATTAAAATTTGTTAACTCTAAGTCGGTTTTTGATTACTTTTAGCCATTGTATTTTTTGAAATGAAAGAATTAGATGTTTGGCTTCTATGATAATTCGATATATTAGAATATGGTATACCATTTTTTGAGGGCTCAGATTCAGGTGTTGACTCATCTTCCTTTATTTAAGTTTAAATAAAAGGAAGTTAACTTGTTATTATTGTTGCTTATCTTTATTTCTTCTTCTTTGGTTTTCTATTCAATGTTTATTTTGTTGTTACCAAAGCATAATTAATTATTGTATTCTCAAATATTTCACCAACATCTCTTCTATTAACAAATATGAAAATTCTTTACTTGTATTAATCAGGCCTGTTCTCTAAAAACAAGTAATCTATAGGATAATTGCCTTATTAATCAGTTTCTAATTAAAGTTGAAAATCTTTTGAGATAAGAAAATCGACTAGTTCTTTATTTCCATAATAAAACGCCCAATGTAAAGGATTTGGTTTAGAGGTATTAGATTATGGAATTTGAGCACCATGATCTAATAATAATCGTATTGTCTTTTCTTGTTTTTCTGGATTATACTCACCAGAATACCTTTAGAATAATTAAAAATACTGCATACCCTTTAATGCTAGCTAATTCTAAGGGAGTGTAAGAATGCATATCTCCTCGGTTTAAGTCAATCATTAATTTATATTCTTTACACCACCACTTCAATAATTTATATTATCCTAAATAAGCAGCCCAATGTACGACATTTCGGTTTTAATCATCTACCATAGAAAAAAATGCTTGCAATTTTTCTTCAGAAAACTTTAATTGATCTTCGAAATGTTTTTTCAAAGTCACTTTGTTTCCATCCTTTACCCATTCTAATAACTAAGTTTGAGTAATTTACATATATTTAAAATAATGGAATAAATATTATAAATAACTCTATTCTTTTCATTTTTATAATTGAATTTGTTTAGAATTATCATCAAATGAAGTTTGTTCCCTTAATGATTAGTATTTATGAACTCAAATTACTATTTAATAATAAGAAAATTACATTTAATTAAAATAGTATTGTTTATATATATATATATACATTTATATATAAAAATCATTGATTTGTAAATATTATAATTAAAATAACAAAAATGCTGACAAAGTTGGTTAGTTTGGGTAAGATCAACTCAATGTGCTTCAGATCAGTATAATAATACAATGTATTTGGTGCTCCTTATGAAGGATTAGATCCATCAAAACATATCTACATGAATAAAGGACTCTAAAATTGTAATCTATTATTTTTATGGTTTTTCTAGAATATGATGATTTCTTCAGATTAGGAGATTATCCATATGTGAATGATTACCCTGTAATGATTGATTCCCAATAATATGTACCACAAATTGCATAATTGGTGGAATCTCACGTTAAATAGAAATTCGTAAGACTTGTTATCTATTACAGCAAAATGCAACATTTACTGCTAGTGAGTACGATAATGGAGATGTTTGGGCAGCTACTTGGGAAGAGCTTGGAGTAAACAATTTCAAAGTTTTGACACCTAATATTTTATTGAGACTTTCTGAATGTAATTTCAATTCAATTATACTATTTTAGCCATTGTTGTTTAAGAATCAAAATGGACATGGACCAAAGAATAAAGATATAGATTACATGTGACTTAAATTGTACTTGGACCATAAGATTATACTCATATGCCTACTTATTATTTTATCAATGATTACAATTAACTTCTTTGGATGTTAGCAAGATAATCTAATCATTGGACTTCTCCAGCTATTAGAGGAGTTTAAAATCCATTAGAAAAATAACTAACACAAGATTTATAACCTAAACCAAAGATTTAATCATTGTTCAGAGACAGACCTGAAAATAATACATTCTTAAATAGGTTATTAAAAGCAGTTCATCAATGAATATCAATAAAATAAAGCATATTACATTATTATTTTTCATCTATTTTGAATTACACACTTCATTTATATCTTCTTTTTTAAATAAGAAAATAAATAACAATTATATTTTATTAAAATACTCATAAACTATATTAAAATTTTTATTTTATCTCATCTACATAATCTCAAGATTTCTCTATGATTATAATTTCATATAATTCATTTATATTTTATTATTATTCCTCTATTCATGCTTGGAAATAAAAATAATTTAACTTTTGAAGGTAATAATCTTATATAATAATAAAAGAGAGATATAATAGCGATTAAAAAATATAACAATATATTGTTATCTTCTATTTGTTATTAGTCTTTACATATTCACTTGCTATTGTACTACTTTCTTATTAACAATATGTAAATTTTAATTCTACCCTGCCTACAGATTTTGAATTATTAATTTATAATTGGGAACAAAGTCCTATTAAAATTCTTTAAATTGCAGAAGAAAATGATTTAACAAAAGTCTCTGCTACTTTTTAAAATTAAAAAATTTAAACTTATTCAATTGATAATGAGAATGTTTAATTCACAATTGAAAAACTTGATTCCTTTACATTTATAAATAATTATACACTCTAATCTGATTGTGATTATGGTTTTAGTTTATGTGGAGGAGTTGAACTAAATTCTAAATATTGTATAAACATAAATTAAATAACTTCTACTTTCTAATGTCCTTTTAATGATATCTTAACATAATAAAACTTTACTTAAGGTTATTTGAAAAACTATAGTGTCAATCTACAGAATTTCACTAATTATTTTTATGAAAGCAAGTTGTAAATACAAAAAGGATCTGTAAATAAAACTATAATGGTTTTATCTTCTGTTTAATCTAGATAACCTGTAACTAATTTAAGATTTGGATTCAATGGAAAGATATGCAAAGACTCTGATGAATTTGAGAAATGTTCATAAACCTTATTAAACTATTAGGAAATATCAAAAATAAAAGCATTAGATATTCTTAATCTTAATTCTATAACTGATCCAAAGAATATCACAATTAATGATACAATTGGATTATATGCTGAAAGATATATTGAATTTCATATGGATTGCAGATATACTTTAATAGAAAGAGTTTTAGAGAGTCCTAAATATTATAAAAAATTAGGATACATATTGTACATTCAAACTCTATTCACTTTAATGTATTGTATATTTATTGGAATAATCCTTAATTTATTTCATTTTTTATGCTTTCTGATTTTACATTTATTTTAGTCCTACCAATATTAAATTAGAAACAAATCAAAATAATACGAAGAATAATTTACACAATTAGAATTGGTTCATTTTTATCTTTTGGTACAATTATTTGTCTTTTGTATTTTTATGAGGCTTAATTTCATGATACCATTAATAGAATTGTAAGAAGCCGTTGTTTAGAAGATAATTTTTTATATATTATGAGTGAAACTTTAGATGACATTGATAAATTTAGAGCAAATGAAATTACAATCTTTTGGATATTCATAGTAGCCTTAATATTAGAAGTTTTTGCATGCTTTATTGTTGTTTATAGAGGAGCTAATGTTAAGAAAAAGAACTTACTTTAAAAATGTAAAATAAATTTTCTTAATTTTAAGAGTATGAACATGAATTAGAAATTAAACATGATGAATAATAATATCAATTTAAGGTTGATTAGAATTAACTATAAAATAGAATTTTGCCTAGATAATCTTTTACACCAAATGATAAGCAAGTAATTAGACAATCTGTAAAATCTGAATAATCTTCATCAAAAAAAACCAAAAATAACAATCTTTTGGTAGACATAAATGAATAGGAGGAAATTTAAAATTAGAGAGAATCAATTAAACCAGTTTTACAATAAAATTAATTTCCACTTAACACCATGCAATCACCAAATAATTATTAAGGATAAAAAATTTAATTTAGCCCATGAAATCTACATTAAACTATAAAATTTAATATTATTTAATTAAACTAGTATAATATAGACACATAAATTCAATATTATTTTTTATATCTTATCAATTCTAAATAATTTATTTGTAAATTTCAATTCTGAAAGATTAAAATTGAATCCATTTTGTATTTATATTAAATGAAATTTTATAATTCTTTAATAAACAATAAACTATTTTCAATTAATAAATGCATATTCTATGAATAAATAAATATATCTCTCTGTTTAAATCATCTGATTATAATTAAATCATTAAATTTATAGAGTTAAAATTATAGATTTCTCGTAACTCTCTCAATATCTAATTCATCATCAATTTTGTTTTTTTCTAAATTTTTTACTGCAATCTCTTGTTCTTAAATTTAATGTTTAGCATTACAACATATTCCAAATGTTCTTTTTAATATGTTATATCTTTATATAAGTATACTTATAGTTTTAAACAAATTAGTAATCATATATTTTTATGAACTTGAGGAACTAAATATCAAGAAAATTCAATATCCAAATACTAAATATATAAAAAGATTAAGTAAATTTAATTAAATTCAGATTTTGAAACAATTTAATTGCATATTACTTTTAATAATCATATAAATTTCAGCTTTAATCTAAATGCAAAAATTGTAATAGCGATGATTTTTTCCTAAAATACTATAATATTTTTATCGTGATTTTAAGAACATACATTAGAAAAACACAGAATTTAGCAGAATATTAAAATATTTGGAAAAATTAATCTGCCAAAAAAACTTAATTTGAGTTCTTTCTTGCAATATTCATTTATGCATTCAAATTAAGTTTAAAAAATCAATAAGATTGTAAAAAGTGTACTTTTCTAACAATATCTAATCTAAAAATATAAATCTTCATAATTTTTGGAAGTGTTATAATTATAGTGTCAGGCTGTGTGTTTATAATAATAGTGATTAATAATTGTAATATAGTATAATTTATTTCATTTCACTCAGTATTTTCATTTTCATTTTAAATTTACGTTTCATCAAGACTTGTTGAAGTTTTAGCTATTATAATAGCTCTTCTTCTATGTTTTCTTCTAGTTTNTGAAAGATTAAAATTGAATCCATTTTGTATTTATATTAAATGAAATTTTATAATTCTTTAATAAACAATAAACTATTTTCAATTAATAAATGCATATTCTATGAATAAATAAATATATCTCTCTGTTTAAATCATCTGATTATAATTAAATCATTAAATTTATAGAGTTAAAATTATAGATTTCTCGTAACTCTCTCAATATCTAATTCATCATCAATTTTGTTTTTTTCTAAATTTTTTACTGCAATCTCTTGTTCTTAAATTTAATGTTTAGCATTACAACATATTCCAAATGTTCTTTTTAATATGTTATATCTTTATATAAGTATACTTATAGTTTTAAACAAATTAGTAATCATATATTTTTATGAACTTGAGGAACTAAATATCAAGAAAATTCAATATCCAAATACTAAATATATAAAAAGATTAAGTAAATTTAATTAAATTCAGATTTTGAAACAATTTAATTGCATATTACTTTTAATAATCATATAAATTTCAGCTTTAATCTAAATGCAAAAATTGTAATAGCGATGATTTTTTCCTAAAATACTATAATATTTTTATCGTGATTTTAAGAACATACATTAGAAAAACACAGAATTTAGCAGAATATTAAAATATTTGGAAAAATTAATCTGCCAAAAAAACTTAATTTGAGTTCTTTCTTGCAATATTCATTTATGCATTCAAATTAAGTTTAAAAAATCAATAAGATTGTAAAAAGTGTACTTTTCTAACAATATCTAATCTAAAAATATAAATCTTCATAATTTTTGGAAGTGTTATAATTATAGTGTCAGGCTGTGTGTTTATAATAATAGTGATTAATAATTGTAATATAGTATAATTTATTTCATTTCACTCAGTATTTTCATTTTCATTTTAAATTTACGTTTCATCAAGACTTGTTGAAGTTTTAGCTATTATAATAGCTCTTCTTCTATGTTTTCTTCTAGTTTATATTATTATATTAATTAATTTTTATTTTTTTCAAGGAAATACTTTAAAAAATTTTTTTCATTCAATTTAGATTAATACCAATGATTTCTTGATTAATATCAGTAAGGGAAAAGGCTAAAATATTTTTTCTAATATACTTTTTTATATAAAAATAATTTGATTTTATCTGACTTTTGTATACTTTATCTAAAAACTTAATAGAATAATACCTCAGTAATGGACGATTATGAATTCTTTCTTTAAGTCGTATAAAAATCTGTTGTGGCAATGCTTAAGGTATCTTAATTATCAGAGTTTTCTATGTTTTCGATATAAATATAGTCTACAAAGGAATTAATCAAAGTTGTTTAAGGTTAAGTATTAATTGTTTTAAGAGGAGAATTTCCCATTATTTTAATATTAAATATCAAACAAATATTCCTAGCTTTAAATCAAGATTTATAATGAAAATTTAAAACTTACAAATAAATAATTTTATCAATATTAGTTGTAGACAATGAAGCCCTTATAATATAAATATAATCATTAGAATAAAGCATATCATAAGAAATAAAACTATAAATCAGAATCAATGTTTAAAATTTGTCATCCTCTTATTAGTCCAATCAATGTTTATTAAAATTTATATTGTTCATCAACTTTCAATAAGGTTGTTTATTTCAAAGTCTTCTTTTTGTTAAAAATTACTTCTTGAATCTTTATCTACTATTTTTGAGTTAACTCTTTGGGATTCTAAAAAGGAGATTAGGTTTTTGAATAGGATGGAGGTGAGTTTGTAATATGTTTTTTAGATTAATTATCTTTCTATGATTATTGTATTGATGACTTTTCTTTTTACTTTTTCAACTGAGATTGATTTTATTGCTATTTCTGAATTTAGCATCCCATTTTGTTCTTTAAAAAAATTAATTTAGACAAATATTTGGATTAATAAATCAAATTTATTCATAATTAACATTTTTATTAAAATAAATCACAATATGAAAAATACTTTTTACATACACAAAATTAGAAATGTTTACACTTAAATATGATTTAAACAGAATAAGTAAAGAAACTCATTTTACCAGGATGTAAATATTAGAATTCGATATAATTTATTTTATACAATTAAAACTCAATACTAATTGAAAATATTAGTATCGTTAATTTGTGATTTTCTAGATTACTTAATATTACTAATTTATTCCTTAATTTCCTTTGGATTATACTATAACTATATATAAATATTTTACTCTTTTTTTTTTCATTTTCTTAATCTTTTTATGTATTTAAACACGAAACTATTATTTTTCTTGTTTATTTTAAGTTTAATCTTAGTTTTATGAATTATTTCTTGACCTTTTTCCTTTTGATGATATTTATTATTTTTTTTGAATCCTTTTAAAAGCATTTTTTGAATTATTCAATTCTTTTGCTTCTCTTTTTGTTGTTTCAGCTGCTTTTTTAATTCTTACTTCTCTTCCTTTAATTTCTATAGTTTAAGCTTAAAGTGCTTTTTTTAAAGATAAAAACTCATTAAAACACACATATCCAAAACCTTTTCCAACATGTCTTTAAGGATCTTTAATTACTCTAACATAATTAATTTATCCAAATGCTTCTTCAAATACTTATCTGACTTCTTCTTCTTCAATATCAAATGGGAGATTTCCAACAAATGCTGTTTTTATATGATCTTTCTAATAATTAGATTAATAATTAATTACTTTTTTTTATCCTTCTAATGTGCATCTTAAATGTAGATTCATAAATAATTAACCATCTTATTGAGTTGCAGATTTTGCTGATTTAGCATCTTTAAATAATATATAACAATTCTAAGATTATGCTCCTTCTTAGATCTTACCCATTAATACAGCAGCTCTAACTGGTAATTTAATATTTTCCTTTTTAGTTGCTCTATCAACAGGTATTGATCTAAACCATACTTTTTCAATCTATAATAATTATAAATTATTATTTATACCTCGCCATATTAATTAAATAATTTTCTTATATCATTTTTTTTAGCATTGATGCTTACATTTCCGACAAATAATGTTCTTTTTATTCTATCTAAATCTATTTATTCTTTATCTTCTTAGTTTTAATTCGAATCTTATTAATTGTGATGGTCTATTTCAACAACATTTTTGGATTTTTATTCAACTTACTTTTCTACTATTTCGATTTACTTTGAAAATAAATCATTTATTTAGTTTCTTGTTTATTTTCCAGAAGTTAGAATATTTGAAAGCATATATTAAATTAATTATGGTAATTAATAATAATTTTATAAATCATTTTTAAATTAAATAATAATTTATCTTTATATTACTAGTTCTCAATCTTAAATCATATCTTATTATAAATCTTAAGGTAATGGCTTTAAATTTATTTATTATAATTAGAGTTCCATGATTTTGTTATTAGAAAATACCCTTATTAGTTCGAACCTTCATTAAGGTTTTTTTTTTCAATTTAAAAAGAATTAAAATTTCTTTTTAATAATAAAAAAATCGTAATTCATTTAAGGACTAAGTCATGTTATCAGGGTGTAAAGGAAATATTCTTGGCCCTTAGGCATCATTGAGTATCCTATTTAGTAAAAACAAACTTTAAAAAGAATAATCACTTATGTATAAAATAAATACTCTAGTCATTTTTTTTTTATGATGGAGGGAGGAAAGTCCCTAAGGCATCATTGAAATGTATCCAATTTAGTAAAAACAAACTTGAAATGTATCCAATTTAGTAAATTAATGAGATATAACACTTGAACAAGATTATTTGTTAAAGAAGCCCTAAATCTTGAGATAAGTAATTATTTGTTAAAGTAGAGAATAGAAGGAAAGGAACTGAAAAAAAATATTTTGAACTCATTCATATGAGTCTTCTTCTTAGAATAAATAAATGTCATTCAATCCAAAGTTAGTTTCTGGTACTTAGTTTATATGGCATTAGTTCAAATTCTTTTTGCCTTCTATTTCAGTTTTTGACCTTGGAGTAGCCATTTATTGATGTAGATTAGCCATTTATTGATGAAATTGCTAGCGCTAGTTCACATTTTGTCTATCCATTTATGAAAAGTCTATTTAATTAATTTATGATGAACCTATTTTTTGTAAAAATTAATTTTAAAAAATCCATTTTAGCTATACAAAGCATTATATATTATATATGATTATTTTATAAAAATCAACATAATATATATTTTATTAATGAATAATTATAATAAACTAGAAGAGATAGAGGAAGAAGGAAATTAATCAAAGTCTAGTGATGAATCATCAGAATCAGATAATTTATTTTCGTCATAGAGATAAGTTAAGACAATAAGGGCATAAAAGAAAAAAACACTATATGCAGAGAAGCTTATATAGACTTATAATTCATATTTGTAATTTCTTGGTGGAGAATAATTAGGAGATAAAGAATAGGATGATTTGAAAATGTTTTTAGGGAATTTAACTTAGACAAGATTAAATTAACTTACAGATAAATACTAATATTTAACAGAATATGATTATCATATGGGAGATGTAGTTATAGCGTAAATATTTATAATAGATAAAATAGATTTCCAAATCCTGATAGTCCTAAAAGTGAAGACTTAGGTACTTTAACATAATTGGAAGCAATATAATTATGTTTGAATTGTTTTGCAGCAAATAAATATGCAACAGAATTTGAAGTGATGGATAATCTGATATTAATAAAAGCAATTGAATAAAATTTATATCATTTAGAAACTGATGATGATTTTTTAATTAAGTAATATGAAGAAGAAGATAGAATAAGAGATGAATAAGAATAAGAATAAATATTAAGTGACAATAATAATGATTAATCATCTAAACGTTTAGATTCAGAAGAAAGAAATGATATTAAAAAAAGTGCAAGACGAGATAAGTTTCAGAATTTAAAAAGATGGGGAGGATAATAAAATTTATTTACTGAAGAAGTATAAAAATTAGAACTTAAATTAAGACAGATATATAGTTTAGATAGAAAAACAAGATAAACTGCTATTAAGGAAGCATTTAATTTGGATAATTATAAATTAGATCGATTCATTCGAATTAAATTAAGTGGAGGGAAATTTCTTTAACATAATGAAAGAGAAAATTAATGGTTTAGAACTAAAAATTAAACTAAAGATTTTAGTACACTTATTAGATTAGCAGTAATTTTATAATTGAGTAAATTGGGTTTCTTAATGAGATAATTTATATCAAAAGATGGATCAACCATATTTCTAGTATTATATTAAGCAGATGCAAATCTAAAGAATTTAGCTCATAAATATGAAATTACTAAATAATTAAATTTCTAATTTTAAGATATATTTTCTTATGAACCTGTTGATGATAATCTAAGACCATTAAGATTAAATAATAGATTATGGAAATCTAACAATGATTATAAAGGAGAATTATCAAGAATGTTTATTTATCTTAAACCTAAAATTGTAGAATTACTTGATAAAATCAATTATAAATTAATTTCAAGAGAAATCAATTAATCTATGATAAATTAATAAATATTTTCATAAGGGGATGAAGAAGTCATTGATGATTATGCTCCATCTGATGATGTATGGAAGGCTTATTATGCTTATTTAATTTACTTAGAAGAAAAAGTTAATCATCTCAGAAATTTATGTATTATTTAAGATGAATTTGCTTAAATGGTTAATAAAAATACAAAAAGTAAAAAACCATATGAAATTTATATGGATAGAAATCCAGATAAACTTTAATTTTAAGATTAAATTAATAGTCAAGATATTCACATTCTAGAATCTTTATAAAAAGAAAAAGAAATTGAAGAATAAATTGATTTAAATGGAAGGAATATTTAATTAATGGAGATATTTTAAGGAATTTTCTAAATAATTCAAGAATAAAAGAAATATTAAAAATATTATGATTAAATTAAAGGTATTTGCAATATTAATGCAAATAAATTTATTAATTCTAAAGATATTAAAGTCTTAAAGAAAGAATAGTTAGCTAAATCATATTTAGATTTATTTTAAGAGGCTTTGTAAATAACTAATTTGGGTAGTGTTAAATCTCTTAAGACTATTTGGGATTTAACAGAAATATAACCTTTTGAACCTTTTATAACATATAAATTAACATCAGATAAATTGGCAAAAAGTTAATAATGTAAAATTAATGCACTTTGGAAATAATATTGTATAACAGAGACTGGTAAAATTTCCTTATTTTCAAATATGGAGAGAATGAAAATAAATAATATGGCTTTGGATGAGAAAATTAATTTTACAATTCTAATATCAGATAAATTTGTTTTGGCTAAATATTGTTTACATGATAATTTTGAAATATAAGGTAAGAGTAAACGTTCATTCTTTGTACCCATTTTTAAATCTGATTATAATATTGAAATTTTAAAAAATAAATCTTTATTTCTTTATTTTTATAAAGAAATGAATGAGAGGAAATATTTAAATATAATTGGTTAAAATAGATATTAGAATCATGAATATTAGTTTGCAGAAAGAAAACTTGAGAATCTAGCATTTTAATGGAGATTTCAATGGAATCATCCTTGGTTTGTGCCAACCAAATAAATTAGAGATTATTACGGAGAGAAATTAGCCATTTATTTTCATTTTGTAGGATACAATGCATCTATGCTTTTTCCAATAGGATTATTAGGATTTACTTTTAGCATAATTCAATTTATTGTTAGTGATACTAAACATCCAATTTATGTTTACTTATACATTATATTTGGGTTTATTTAAATTTAATGGAGTAATTTAATGCATGATATGTGGTAAACAAAGGAAAAGGTTTTTGCTATGTAATTTGGATAATTCAATTAAACTGGTGAAGATACAACATAGTAGAGATCATAATTTTATGGTTATTATTCACGTTCAATTGAAAGTGATAATTTAAATGTTCTATTTTTCACAGATTTATAAAAACTTATGAAAAAGATAGTATCATTTGCTTTACTGTTTGTCATGGTTATATTCTATGTGGGTATAATTGTATCTATTTTTATTATTTCTGATCTATTACAGGATGTTGAGACTTTTGCTGAACCTGGTAATTAGACAGCTCTTTTTGAAGTCACAATTCCTGCTTTCATAAATTTGATACTTGTATTATTATTAGACAGAGTATTTGATAGGTTAGCTATTGTATTAACAGATTATGAGAATCATAAAACAATTAAAATGTATGAAGCTAACTTTATATATAAAAAGTTCTTCTTGTGTTTTTTTGCTTTATGTGTTCCAATTTTAGAAATATAATTTCTTCATACTGTAAGAATTCTTATTTAATTTAAATTAGAAATTTGGTTTACATTGCGCTCATGGAGATTGTTTGAAACATTCATGCTATCATTTTGCAACAATGTTTTTACTTTAGTTTATGATTAACGTATATATAAAGACCAGATTAATTGTAATTAATTTTTTAAAAGATCTCCACCGTTAAATTAAATAACCTAAAAAGAATGAAACAAAATATACAAATCTTAATCTTAATGTGAATTCTCAATAATAAAAATCTCTTAACAATGATAAGGTTTCTGGTTCAAATTAAGGATCTCTCAAATCTAGTATAGATCCTTTAAAATCAATTTAATAAAAGAAATCCTTATCTCATTAAAGTAGACAATCAAATTAATTAAAATCAATTGATAGACATTCATAACACAATTCAATTTCTTAATCCCCAAAAGCAAATTTATAATTTTTTTAAGAAAACTAAACGATAAACTTGTAGATTTAAGATTAAGTTGTTGATGAATAGGATAGTGTTTAGGAGAAGAAGTAGGAAGATCCTTTTCATTTAATAAATAATTACATTGAAGAATGTAAATTTATGTGTAAATAATGAATTTAGAGTTTTTTGATAAAGAATCATATGTTATAAGTCCTGAAAGATATGGAACAGTTGATGATTTTATGGAAATAGCTATCCAACATTCAATGCTTGTGTTGTTTGGGACAACATTTCCAATAAGTTATATGATAGCATTTATGAGAAGTCTTTTAGAATTGTAATGTGATAAATTGAAATTACTGAATGAAATGTAGAGACCTATTCCAATCAGTGAAAGTACAATTGGAGTTTGGAATACAGTATTGGATGGATTAGCATATTTATCATTAGTAGTAAATAGTGGTTAGATTACATCTAAAAGAGATGATATAACTGCTTAAGATGATTTAATAAGAATGTCTGGGTTTTTTTTGATTTGTTTATTAGCTAATTTCTTTTTAAGGTTTGTTGAAATGACTTTGTTTAGTGAATTACCATTTTAAATATAGGATTTATTATAAAGGTAAGCATATTTTATAAAGAATACTGTTGAAAAGTTTAGAGGTTCAGCAGAACGTTCATCAAACAAAGCTATAAATCCTAGAAGTTTAAAACGTTATCCTATTCTTAAAATATATGGAACTAAAGTAAAGGATGTAAAAATCAAAGAGTTAGTAGAGTTGAGTTCAGATTCAGATGTAGAAGATTATGTAAAAAGAATGGAAGAAAAAAAGGGTATCAAACATGAAAAGAAGAAAATTAAACCAAAAACAGAAAAAAAGACAAAATAAAAAAATTAATAAGAAAATGAAGAAGTAGAAGAAAATGAAGAGTAAGAACAAGAAGATAATTAGAATTTAAAATTACTACAAGAAGCAAGCAATAAGGAATAATCAATTGAAGAATTATAGTAATATTTCAATGCAAGAATTTCTAATTGGGCTATGAAGTTTAAAATGAAAGACACTTAAGATAAAGAATAATAATTATTATAAAAGATCTTCTTTTAAAGAACTTTAAGCTTTTTAAAAATGAAAGATTAATTGAATCCACATCAGAAATAATGGACTATGGATAGATATACTTATAGAAAGTATTTTCTACCTAGATCTTTAGTACTTATTAGAAATTTAGATTGGAGACGATATTTGATATTCAAAGAAGGAGATAAAAGACTCAAGAAATCTCTAAAATAATAATAAAATAAGAAATATGAATAATAATTAGATTTCCTAAATAAACATTAAGACATCTAATAAAATGTAGTAGAAAAAATGGAAATATTAAATAAAAAGAAAGAATATGTTAAAAAACATGTATGGATTGATGGTCGTAGTACAGTATATTTAAGATCAGGAGGAGTTTGGTTTGGATAATTCAGGAAAACTACTAATAAAGTTTCAGGAGTTAAAGTAGCTGAAAGTTATTTTAGAATTTTGGAAAAGTTTAAAAAAGTTTGTGAAAATGAAAATAAAGTTATGGAAGAGAATATTTAAGATTAGAAATAAGAAAATCCAGAAGATTCAAATAAAAATAAAAAGGATGTGAAATTCAAACCTATAGATGAACAATTCTTTAATTTGACATGTAATCTATCTTAATCTTAACTCAAAAAGTTTTCATCTACTTCTTTAATTTCTCTTCTAGACTCTTTACAAATTAGACATAAAGAACATTATATTTATATGGTATCATCAAAAGGTGTTAGTTAAATTGAATATTAATTAGATAATTACATCACTCCTGAATTACGAAAGCAAAATAGAATAATGAATTATAGTTACATTCCTTTTAGAGTTTAGGCTCCATTATTGAAAATGAATTCTATGTAGATTTGGGAATTGTTCATTGAGGAATAACTTTCACAAACTTAACCCAAGATTAATCTACTATATAGAATTGATAAAAAGAAAGATCAATTTGCATCAAATATTAATACTAATATTTTTGGTTTACAACCATAAAATAAAAGGTGGATCATGTCTTATGTTGATGTACCTAAAAGAGAGGATACAATGCTATATTATACAACTGAGATTTCTTACAATAGAAATATTTACAAAGATTTTGTTAATAGAGTTTATCGATTTTATGATATTGTTGAAGGTCCAGATTATGAGAGTATAAATTTACCTATAGGAATGGCTAAACTTAGTTATTTGAAAATTTAAAAGTAATGTCCATTTCTAAATTTACGAGATCCCTTAGTTAAAGGTTATTTATGTCGAGCTTATTCTTCTCCATAAACTCATTAATTTTGCAATGGAAAAACTCTTAAAGATGTAATCAAAGAGAGAAAGAGTAAATACAGTGATAATGAAATCTCAAACTTTATAACTTCAACAATTAAATTATTTGATTTTCTAGAAACTAATATGGGAATGTTTCATGGCTGTTTAAATTTGGAGAGTTTTCTTTTAGTTGAAAAATAGGATAAGATCAAACATTTGTAATATGTAGTTTTTGATTTTGGTATGTTCTTTTGGTATGATCATAATACTGAGAAAACTTATTTCATGAGATCTATTTAGTAAAATGATGAATTATGGTATATTAGTCCAGAGTTATTGACTAATTATCTAAAACCAAATAATTAGATACCTATCAATCCACAGAAATGTGATATGTATTCTTTAGGCATGGTAAGTCTTTAGATGGCTACTCTTGGACAAATGAAATTAGATGCAGAAAAATCACTTTAAGAATATGATGGTGATGTTGGTTTTACTGTTAGAAAATGGATGATGAATAATAAAAATTAACTCATTCATGAATATCCTAATTCCAGTCAATTAATTATGCAATTACTTCATCCAGATTATAGATTAAGATTATATCCATCTGTTATGGCAGCTAAATTATAAGGTAGAAGTCTATTTCATGAAAATGGATTTAATAATCCAAAATTTGATGAAGAATTAGAAATTCTTAAATAAAAAAGATTTTGCCCATCTTTCAATAATAATATTTTAGATGATTTAAATTTAGAATAATAATCTAATAATCAAATTATTGTTTCTATCAAATCCTATTTAAAATAATCAATCTTTTCATTCGAATAATATTTAATTTTAGGATAATTTCAAAAATTTGATGAAGTCTCTCAAGATTTTGAAGAACTCATTATTTAAAAATTCTTCCTCACTTCTATTACTGAATAATCAATTTAAGAAACCTTAGACTTTTATGCACATTTCTAAATTTATTGCAAATCTAATATTGTGTATTTAGTTTCTAATTGTTTGGATGAATTCAAATATTTTATATTCTACTTCTAATTCAAAATCGCCTTCTTTATTTACGTTAATAGATTAGAAAATAGTACCAAACTATGTAATTAGATAATTCAATTATTAAATGAATTTGAGGAAATTATCAATGAAGTTGTCTAACTTAGTTAAATAGAAAACCCTGTAATATAGGAAAAGTTTTAAAATGATGAAAAGTAGATCAATGATTTATTACAACTCTAAAAGGATGATTATTAATCATCGAAATTCATTAAATAATTTTCTCATCATATTAGTGTTTATGTTTTTCAAATGTAGTATCTATTATTTTCTGTATGCAATCTAAATGGTATGTATTAAATGGGTTTACAGTAAACTAATACATTAATAACAGAATAATGGAATGAAATAAAATATGAATTAAAATATTGTGAAAAAGATAATAATTACTTTTTGTTGACAAATTCCATTATTATAAAATTATTAAGTAGAATGCGAATTTAATTCTATTAATTATAATTGTTACATGATAGTTTTGACACGAATGCTTTAAATTCAACAAATGAATTATTAGTTGATTTATAATTGATGAAATTGTTTCTATCAAATGAAAAAATCCCTGAGAAGCAAAGTATAATTAAATCAATTGTTAAATGTTCAAAAAACAAATTAATAAACGAAGATTTAATGAAATAATCTATAGCATTTATTAACTATTATGAAAATTAGGCTAAATTTATTTAACTCTTGATTTACAACAGGAATAAGTAGTTTTCAAAGATAGATGATATTGCTTCTTTGTTGGTGAAATAATTAATCTAAACTAATTGCATTTTGGAATCATTACATTTCATTCCTATGATAGGTTGGATAGGTGAACACTTTTCTGAAACCAATCAATAAGAGTAAATGTAATTAGTATATTAACATGTAATCTAACTTATGGAAGAACAATTTATGATATGTGAAAGCTTTTAAATTGAGTCAACAATTTATTTCAACTATTTAAAAGTAGCAATCACTTAAACAGTTTTTTATTGTTCTTAATTACTTTATTATAATGTTTTATCAATGAGTAACGGAATCTATTAAGGATTTATGCAATTAATAAAGTCTCATAATTTATATGGAAATAACAATTTACTCAGTCACATTATATAGGTTAAAATAATGCATGTATTAATTGAAAATTAATAGCATTAATATCCTTATTATTTTAAACAAAATGAAGATCAATTAGATTACAATTATGATGTTCCAAACTCTGTATTAAGTTCATCACTCATTCTAAATTTATTAAAATTATACAAATTTGTCATTAAATACCTCAAATTAAGTGAAGAATAAGAGCAGATTGAAATAACTTGGTTTGATGATGATAAACTTAGTTAATTAAAATTAGAATTATTATATGGATATACTTTTACCTTAAGTAAATAAAATATGGAAACAGAAAATTCATCTTCTTTTATTGATTTGTAATTTGCTATCAAAAAATAAATTATAATTATTGAAGAATAATTACAAAATTCAAATATTTTTGTCATTATTGAAAATAAGATTCTCTTTACAAGAATATTGTAACTAACCTATGATTATTCATAAGCTTTTGATTACATAAAGATAATTGATTTGTTACAGTAAATTCCAAATAAAGAAGAAGATATTTAAGATTAATAAAAGTCTTCTTTGTAATAAATCTTTTTTTCTTTAATTGACATTTTTGTTAATAATAATTATTTCTAAAACAATTAATAAACATATAAACAGATGATGTAATTAGAAGAAATGCAATTTATTAAAAATCATAAAGTGTTTTAAATTCGATTCCTTTTAATTAAATTATTGGATTTTTTCTTAAAATGTCAATAAGTAGATTTGAATAACGAACTCATTAAGTTTTTATTTACATTATATTAAAATAAAGCAAAAGTGTTAAAAAAGGAGAAGTACTCTTTAAAATTAGCATTAGAAGTGAGTAAATTGAGAACGTATATTTTATCAGAGGAGGTTAGATAATTAATTGAGAAATAAGATAAAAAGGATAATATAAAAATTTAAGATTTATTTGAGCATATTTAGAATGCATACAGTATAATAGCAGAGAGCAAAGAAAAAAAATAAAAGAAAAAGAAAGGTAAGAAGTAATAAGCAAATGTAGCTACAAATATAAATCGATATTTATTAGCACAACAATTAGAATAATAAGATATGGATAAAATTTAAACAGGATTAATACATATCGATGATAAAGATTAAGGATTTGATAATTAAATAGCTCTTTGTTAATTGGGAGTAAAATTGATAGTTTATTAATTACATGTAGGATAATTCAGAGATGCTGATTCTATGGCATATAATATAAAAAGGAAACTATTTGATTTGATATATTATGAATTATGCAGAATGGCTTTAAATTGGTAAAGCGAAAGAATATTCTTAAAATCAAATGCAACAGAAATATCGGTAAATTAATTATTTAAAGCATTAAATATTCATGATTTAAAATTTGAAAACTATGAACACAATTTATTACATGATATAAAACCTATAAAATAAATAGCATTAAATGTAAGAAATTTCTTGGTCTTAAAATAAGTGTTATTTATGAGATTATTATATTCATATGTAGAGGGATTGTAAGCTTTGTGTATAATAATGAAAGGAGATTTCAAACTATCAAAATAAAACCTTTATTTGTATATTAAATAATTATGATTAGTGTATAAACCTTTGGAGATTCTGATATAGATGAAATATCAGCACTTATCACAAATGTTCTAATGCTTTTTGAAATAACAACAGCAGATTATAGTTCTGCATCTAATAAAGCTATTAAATTGTTAAAAATGTTATCAAAGAGATTAAAGCTAACAAATATTCAATTGCAAACTCATTGGATATACAGTTAATTTGATGATACAAGAGTTTAAAAGCAAAGAGTATTTAAATTTATAAAATAGTGATAGATTTATCATCCAATTCATTTAGAATAGATAATAGAATTTGAGGAAAATTTAGAAATGTAATAATTTACTGAGATAAAGTTTTCTTATGAGGAAACATTAACAAAAACAGCTTTAAGACCATATTTTGAAATTTCCAAACTTACAACAGAAGCTTATTTTGCCTATATAGAGTCTTTAATTTAGCAACCTAAAATTTTAATATAATCAGTTGATCCAATATTTTATGTACAAAAATATGTTTAGTAATAATATGGTTTACAACATATTTTTTATGGTCATTTATAAAGATTGATAGCAACTATGTATTCTGAATTTCTGATCAATAAAAGAATGAAAGATTTAGAAATTGCATTGCAATAAGACTCAGAAAAGAAGATTAAATTTCTTAAATAAGAAATCACAGCCAAGACTAGAGTATATTTAGAATCTAGAGTAAAAAACAAATGTACTTAATAAATGGAGAAGGTAAATAATAATAAAATATAAATATTAGAAATTCAAAGAAACTAAACAGTTTTTAAAAAGCAAGATAAAAACTTTAAGAACAATTAGAGATGGTATTTCATATGATGTGGTTTGCAGATGGTCATTATAAGCTGCAAATGAATCACTTGCAATTTATTAGAAATTTTGTATCGAATTTAAATATGAATCAAACCCATATTTAGGTACTTTATATTCAACTTTTGCTAACATATTTTTTGTAAGATTTCATAAATATTTTAAAGGTTTAAAATAAAATTGTATCCACTCAACAATATTTGGAAAAGGTTAAAAATACTTTAGAATATTGTTATACATCTATTTCAAATCCAGACTATTGTAGATACTTTTATCAATTAGGATATTTAAGATTGCATGTATTTTAGATTGTAAAATTATATATTGAAGCATTGATTGGTTTAGCAAGATTAAGTAAGAAATAATGATTATTTTAATAGATCCTTCAGAAAAGTTTGAAGTTTTATTGGCAGTTATAACAGAAGATGAGAAATTCTTGTATCACTTTGATTAATATTGTTCTCATGGATTTTTTTTATTTTTGGAAATTAATATTCTGAAATAGTTATAAAAAGAACATGTAATAAGGGATAGATTGACTTAATCTTATCGTAAAGATGAATAAGATTTGATTAGATATTTATAAATAGAAGGAGATAAATTAGCATTTTAGAAGACAATAGATGCTAATTCTAGACCTTATGCTCATGTGGTTGAAAATGTATATAAAGATGCAGTTCATTTAATTGAAAAATAATCTCATAAATTTAATCCTGATTATACAGGATTAGAATTGTTTATCAAAGTAATATAATATAATAAATTTTAGGCATTCTAAATTTGTAAATTATTATTAACAAGTGATAACACAATTTATTAAAAGATTTTGATTCTTGTTAATAAATTATCAAATAGAAAGAATAGTTTAGTTTGAGATTTAAATAAATTCATATATTATAATATAAATGTTTATACTTTTTATTTTATTTGCATCAGGTTTCTAAAAACTCACATTAATTCAACCACAAAAACTCATAAATAAATTAGGTTCAGATATTAAATATAGCATGGCTAATTTTGGGTATTCAAAAATCTAAGTTATAGTGAAATACCTTGGGGTGAAAGAATGATTGGAACATTAATACCTACATATCCTATTCTTGGATGTGAATCAATATTACCTTCTTAAGATCATTAATTTATATTCATTCAAAGAGGAGAATGTACTTTTGTTACTAAAGTGAGGAATGCTTAAACAGCTGGATTCAAATTTGTTATTATAGGAGATAATATAAATGATGATATTGATAATAATTTTTCTATGTTAAATGATGGCACAGGATCCTCTATCAATATTCCTTCAATTATTGTAGGTAGTAAATGGACTAAAGAATTTTAAGATATTTTTAAAAATAAAAACAATACTGATTATTCTGAAAACACAATAAAACTATTAATGAAATTTGATATTATCAAATAAGATATTGCTCATGTTTTATTTTCTATTGATTTATTAAATCCAAATTCACTTTAAATCATAAGTGATTACAAACCTTACTAATAATTATTTGAACATCAATTAGTAAAATACCAATTTCTATATCCTATATTCAGTTTAACTTACAAAACTGATGAACAATTTAATATTCAATCCTTAAATTGCATTGCTTCAGGAAGATATTGTACTTTTGATCCTGATGGAGATGATTATGGAACTGGTTAAGATGTATTAGAAGAAATTATTAGATAACTTTGCTTAAAAAAACTTAACATCAATGTATTTTTTAATTATTTAGTAATCATCTCAATTATATTAGGATTTATTTAAAGATTAATGTAAAGAACCTTATTTATTTGAGTATTGTTTTTCACAATTAATTGTTTTATTAAATTATCCAATTTAAAATGTTCATTAATGCTATGATAATTCTTACAAACAATTAAAGTCTAACTCAAATAACAAGTTGAATTTTTATAATACTTTATTGGAAGAATAACTAGAAATTATTTCTTAATTTTCATACTCAAGTTTTCCACCAGTATTATTAAACAATCATTTTGTAATAAAAAATGTCACAGCTAAAAATATATTTATCAATCTTTGTGAAAGTATTATTTCATTTTATATTAATAGGTTTTTTAAATCCACCTAGAATATGTAATAATTAGATAGATCATCTATAAACAGAGGATAACTTATATTAATCTAATTCATTCATAAAACTATTAATTATTTTATTAGTTGTCCTCCTCATATTTTTATTAATTGCAACTTTAATATATAAAAAGTTAATGCAAAGGGATTAGTAATAATAAACGACAGAATAAGTTCATGAATTAGTCACTTAATATATACAATTTGTGGAAAGCAAAGCTTCTCAAAAAAAAAATAGTTAATGATCAAACCAAATAATATTCCAAAAATATTAATTTAATTTATAAAAACAAATAATAAATTATTATTTTTTATTTTCTAATTATATACTCTCTGTTCTTTATAAATTCTATAATTTTACATAACGATCAATATTCTTCACAAATTATTCATTTATTAAATTGGAATCAATCATAATAGGTATTAATAAATTACAATTTAACATGAAAATAGATTTATTTTTTAAATAAATTTATTATTTCAAGAATGACTACTTAAATAAATTTAGAGATATTTATTATCCATATTATTTCCTCCTTCTCTCTTTTAAGGTTTTGAACCCTTATGTTTAAGATAAACCTTTCTTCTGAATTATAGTATATATAATTGTTATGCTTTTCTGCAATAATCAAGAAATTTATAATTAGTAATAAGCTTTTTGATAAATATATACCAAAAATAAACAAATGAGAATTCTTTTATCAAAAGCAATAGATATTGAAAATTTAAATGAATGTATAATTAATTTTATTAATAAAACACAAATGGATATTTAAAAGCTGATTGAAACAATTTTAGATGCAGCAAAGACATAATAGAAAAAATAAGATTTCTAGTTAGTTTAATAAGTCTTAAATTTATCATAAAATGAATGTGAAGAAACAATTATCTAATTAAGAGGAATAGGATGTAAAAGTGTATGTTCTGCTCCACTACCAAAAAATGTCTTATTTTACAAATGTTTTGACTGTAGTAAAGAACCAACACATGTGTATTGTTAAGATTGCTATGTGCCAGAAAAACATTTAAGTACTTTAAATATATTAATTTAAGATCATGTTGTGACTTATAATTACTCAAATGGAGGATGTTGTGATTGTGGAGATACATTGGTTATGAAGAAAAAGTCTTTTTGTACCAAACATTCGTAAGCTTAAATCGAAAAACCTGATTTTTTAAACATTCTTGGAGGTAGTAATTAATATAATCAAAATAGAAAATTTAACAGAAAGATTTAGATAGTTTATTATGGTATCCTTTGGACTTTTATTTTAAAGAACATAGAAAATACTTGATTACACTGATTAATTAAATTCTCAGATTGAAAAGGCGATTGAATAACTATAACCTGAAAATTCAATAAATTTTATGAATGAAAATATGCCAGAGATTGATGAAAAAGAAACAGCTTTGAAGGAAGGGTATTTATTGTATACACTAATCTTTTAAATACTTAAATTCTTGACTTAGGATAATATTACTTGGAGTTATGCTACAAGCAAGTTTCTATAAATTCCAATAGATATTAGAATATAAGAATATATTAAATTATATCATGTTCATTCTAACAATTAATTTGCAAACTTTAAGTTGGATACGTAAGAATAAATTTGTTAATGCTCAATATTAAATTTATTCGTCAAACACAATGTATTTTTCTCAAGATTTTTAAAAGAAGATTCTAATCGTATTTCAGATTTGTTTTATGAATTTCATGTTGATGAGAATTTTAAAAATTATTTATGCTAATAAATCTTAAAACAATTTAATCATTTATACAATCCAATTTAAGTTTTCAAATTAATAACTATTGATAATTAAGAAATTAAATTCAAACTAAATACTACAAATTATTCACCTAACTCAAAACTTAATGAAATAATCCAAAAATTGATTTAAGATAAAAGTATTAAGAAAATTTATTGTAAAAATAAAATTGAAAGAGCTTCTTTATTTAATTATTTCTTTTAATTTATGGGACATTTAATTATATGTCTTTTGAATTTATTTAAAGAATATAAGGATCCATAAATTTATTAATTGTTTGATGTTTTCTCAAATCAATTACTTTAATTGTAAATTATAAATTAATATATTTTAGACCACTTTGTAATTTTCAAACGCATTAATTCTGTTCCTAATTTGATGATTTAATTGTTTAATAATTCTATGATGAAGTTGTGAAGAAGCTTTTTGATTAAATTTTTGAATTATTATCTTTAGAGACTGAACCATTTAAGTTTGGTTCATTTAATCCTAAAAACCCAAAATTTAGGTTACTTTAATAACATTCCTTACTAATATATACCTTAACTAAAATATATCCTTGTCAGTAAAATTAAACTACAACATTCCACTTTTTAAAACCATAAGAATATAATAAATTCTATTTTTCAATAGTTATATAAATTTCTACACTTTAAGGATATCGAAAATTATTATCTATTTTAGTTGAAACTTGGAACGATGTTTATAAATAAAATAAAGTTGGATTATAAATATTTTTAGATTGATAATTAATTACTTTTTAAACAATTATGTCACAAGTTTTAAATTAAAAAATGATACATAATTAAAAAATTATTTGTCTAATATTGTTATTTGTGACAGAAATTTTATAACTTTGTTAGCCATGTTTTTAGTGGAATACAATGATTCTTAAGAGGCTTATGAAGATTTGTTAGAGACTAGTGGATTAAATCCAGAAAAATTTAGAGATATAATGTTGAATTTATTGAAAAGAACTTTGCTTAATATTATTCTGTTAAAAAAAAATGGAAATCCATCTTTATATTAAGGATAAAGTAAAGTATACAAGGAATAAGCTAAATTAAAAGAAGTCTCCCTTGAATAGGTAGATGTAGCCTATATTTAATTATATGCTTTTTTATTTGGAGCTTTAGGTATTAATGATATTGTGTCCAGTTATGCAGAAATTGCTGAATTTTTCAATTATAAAACTGATGCATCATTTCTTATATGTAGAATAGCTTAATCTGATTATGATCTCTATTAATGTGTAGGTGATATGTTTGGAAATGTTATCCCAGACCAATTTTAAAAAGGATTAAATAAATTATTCCAAACAATCTTTTTTGCTTAATCATTTTATCAAGAAAATCATCTAAGAGAGCTTTTAAAAAAATTCAGTTATGATAGCAGTCTAGATTTATAATAAACAATTTTAAGTTCATGTGAATTAAATTAAGATAATGAATAATTATAATTAAAAAGAACACTTTTACCTGCTTAATATGAACCAGTTTTTGCTGATTTAGTATTAGAATTAAAAGAATAAATAACAGAGAAATTATAAACTTAAAATGATAAATAATCTTAATTGTTTGGCACTGCTCTAGCCCACGAGTTAAATTAGTTAAATTAACATAAATCAACTTTAACATATAAAAGATTAGCTATATTGAAAGCAATTGTTAATGACAATGAGTAACAAATACTTAAAAAAATTGTAAAAGAAATTCAAATTTAATATGAAATAGAATATGGAGAGGGATAGGGATAGGGAAAAATAAAGAATATTTAAACTATTTTGGAAAATTACTCTGTTTATATTAATTTAGTTTTTTTATGTAATAAAAATTTTCAGAATCAATTTGAAGTCATCAAAAATAATTTGTAAATAATTTTCTAAATAATTTATTAAATGATTACAAATACAAATTTAAATTTAACAACTAACAGTATTTTAACGATTTTTGCAAAATAGCTCGATGAAACTTTATGTCTTGATGCTTTTTAAAGTGATGCTTTTAGAGCATGTAGGTCTTAAATAAAAAAAACTTAGTATTTTCAAAAATTTAACAATATGGGAAAAAACTTTTAAAATTAAATTGTAGATAATCATGTTGAAATGGTAAAAGAAACTTGTTCTTTATGTTAATTACAATTTGAAAAAGATGAAATTTAATATAGAGCTTTATTGATTTCAAATTCAAATGTTCACACACATATTTAAATGATTCCTTTACCTGCACAATAAACTTAATAATATGACTTTTTCCAAATTGTATGTTCATGTTGTTAGCATACTTTTCATAAAGCATGTTTACAATAAAATGAATAAAAATATGTTTTAGGTGAATATCAATATTTAAGATGTACTATTTGTTTATTCCCATATAACTTTCCATTTGTTAGTCCAAAATATATTAAAGATACTGATGATAAGATGTTGGCAGAAAATTTGGATTTTTTTTTATAAACCTTACCAGATAAGAAAATAATGGAATATTATGCAAAATATTAAGAGGAAGATGATTTTAAAATTTTAAAAGTTTTAGATGAAATTTTTTCTTCAGTTCTTTGCAACTTATTGTTTTAATTATTGAGTGATATAACTAAATTTAAATAGTAAAACACTCAAATATTATTATAAGATGTTTTGGCTTTATTAAGAATAATTTATCAATAAAATAAAACTACTATGTTATAATAATTGGTAGATGATAATAAAAGTAAGATGCTGTATGGAATTTTAAATTTATTATTACAATTTTAAATTAAAGAAAATAAGGTAGATAATCTTAAGTCAGGATTAAATTTCATTCTTTCTGAAAATGGGAATTAATATGCTATTGTTGAAGCTTTAACTTAAAATGAAATTAATTCGAATTTTGATTAAAAAGCCCTACCATATAATATCGAAAAAGTAAAATCTTAACTACGATAAGATTTTTTATAAAAGTTTTAATTTAATTTTAAAGATTTTTTATTAAAATATTACTTAGCACCATGCAAAAAGAAAAATTGCAATTTTTTACCATTAAAAAGAATATAAGGTTAAGAGCAATGCTAATATTTATGTTTGATTTGCTTTAAAAAGATGTGTAGTCAATTTTGTGGTTAACCATAAAGAGTAAATATTTTTATTTTACATAGAAAAAAATTGGAAATTTATCCAGACATTGTTACAAAAGACACTTTGGTAAGACTTTGTATCTAAATTTAAGAAACAGTTAAATAATTATAATGAAATCACCATATATCACAATCCATAAAAATCCCTTATTTAAGAATTTAATCGGAGAATTACCTTACATTGGACATTATTAATCAAGTTATTATGAAAAGTTCAAATTAAATCTTAAAGCAATAGATTAAATTATTGAAATTATTATTGGAGATTAATATGTTCATAGATTTTTTTCAAACATCCAGAAAGTTTAAAGATCTACTTTGTGAATTGAATTAAATAAATTCATAAATTTATAATAAAATATTTCATAATTTAAGTAATGTTTTTGTTTAGGGAAAGTTCAAACTATTAAAAATTTGATTCCTATGAGGTTTTACGTTTGAGGTGGTGGTCTCATGAAAACTAAATTCTTATGGTCTTACAACAGGTTTTGCTTTCAATAGTTGTTGGTTTTATTTAACCATAGAATATTAAGGTTAAATAGGAATCAATGGTTTCTTGGCTTTTTTATTGCTTTTTCTCACTCTTTCTCTAAATAGTTTAATTTTATCAGGAGGATTATAAAATACATCTTTTGGCATTTCTTATAAATGAAATAACTCTTGACTTATCTTATTACAATGACCATCTTATGTTGATTCATGAGATATGAAATCCATTATTGGAATATTTTAAATATTTGCATTTTCATTAAAATCGGAATTCGAAATAACTAATCTATATTAGTAAAATGTATACTATTTTTATGCTTAATGCTAAATATTTAAAAAATCAATAAGAGAGGCTAATTAAAAATTAGGTAATCTGCGAATATTTTAAAATAATTCTTGGTTTATAGTTAACAATTCATTCAAAAGTTTAATATTTTGTTATGAATTAGATACTGTTTATATGTATTATTTATTTAGATAATTTGATCTATTTGAATCCTCTAATTGATAGAATAATATTATACTTGACATTTGTTGATTAATAAAATTAATTAAAGTGGCTTCACAACCTGTCTCATTTTAATTGGAAACAATCACAATAGATTTTTATACATATATGCATATAGTTGCATTATTTGAAAGTAATGTTGATTTAATAGCTGTCACTTATTTACTATTAATTAATGCTGAGAGATCTATTTAAGGAGACCAAGTGATGATCTTTGTTCTCTTACCAGCTAAAGTTTCAATATTTTAAATGTATGCTTATTCCTAATAAATCAAATCATTTTTACATAAAATGATAACACATAGCAAAACTTATAAATCTAATCATCCAACTGAACTTAAAATTAATGAATAGAAGATTATATTCCTACATCCTTTGAATTCAATTTTGTTGGATAAATTAACTTATTATCATGAGAATATAATGAAGGTTATCCTTATGAAAAACATTATGAAACTGAATGTGAAATCATTGCAGACTTTTTAAGATGACCAGGATATATTTCTAATATTTCTGGTTCATATTCATTTTTTAACAGCAAATCTAGATTTGGCTCTAAATAATAAGTATTTGTATTACTTTTATCAATATCATAACCTACAATAGCACAAAATTCAAACATCGATGTCGATTAATTATTTAAAATTATATAATTAATTAGTTGAATGAGTATCCGTTGTGAATTTTTGTTATTAAATTAAAATAAAATATAGAAATCTGCAATTTGGATCAATCAATCTAAAATCATTTTAACCTTTTAAAGTTAATGATAACATTTACTAATTAATTATTGGAGTGAATAATATTTATATTAAAGAAAATAATACAAAGATTCATTAGATAACATTTAAAAGAATAGGTAATTAATTTTGTGATAAACTTTATGCAATTAGAAGGGATATAAATTGTTAATGATGTTAGAGTAATTTTGATTCTTTAAACCTTTACTGCTTTCTTTTATGATTGGACTTTAAGAACATTATAACAAATAATCAATGAAAATATCTTTTTTATTTAGTATATTGAATGAAATTTATGTATTTTCGTATATGATCGAAGTATTACAAATGCGAATCAAAAATAAATTATATATATCATATTATTTAAAATAAAAAATGGCTATCAGAAACAGATTGTTCTAGGCTTTCAATACCGTCCATAGGTACATTAAATAGAAAATAATAGAATTTTTAATGTTGAGGCCAAATTCTTACCATACACTTGCACAACAAGAAATGAAACCTTAATACAGAATCATGTTAAACATTAATCCTATTTACAGTAAAAAATTTGATAAAATTAGCTATGCCAAAAAAGATTAGAATCTATAAAATATTACTAGATTCTCATTAGATGAATTCTAAAAAATGGAATATAATGTCATTACCCAATTTTAGAGAACAGGATTAAGTATAATCATTTATATCATAAATAGATAATTAAAGTGTTGATCCACATTAAGTCATTTACTAGTTGGATAGAATTGAAGTCTTAAGAAAATTAAAGTAGATATTATTATTAAGTTCTAGAGTTTTAGAATAAAATGCAGCAGCATTTCCAAGAGATGAAGCTGAATGCTTAAAATTAATTGCCAAAGTCCATCTAGAAGAACCAAAGTATAGCAAAATTATAAATATTAGTGCTAAAGAAAACTTGGATAAATTTATTGAGGCTAATCCATCATGTAGAAGATTATTGTATTTGGGATAAATATGATCATGATCAATTATTACAAATAAACAATAAAAAACATAAAATTATATGTAAATGCATTCCTTTTCAAATCTATAAACTTATTTTAAAAAGCAAAATATTGTAAAAATAATCAATTTTTATTAATAAATAATAACATTCTCTATAAATATTAACTTTAATATCTCATTATATAGAGATTGAATGATAGAAACGATGAAACATTATTTAATAAATATATTTTTCATTTTTTTTGGTACTTCTTCAAAAAAGATTGTACTTGCACTAACGAAGATTAGATTGCTATTCATATCTTGCATCGCATTTTTTCTTATAATTTATTTTTGCTGAAACTAATAATTATTATCTGCATAACTACTTCCTATTTTTTGATTATTAATGTCTTTCATCATTTAAAAAATATCTAGAGTGGATTAAATTTTACCTTTCTTTTAATAATTTGTGCATTCAAATAAATTTTAATATTAAGCTTAAACAGTGCTTTATTAATGGGATTCTTCAGACTTTATTGTCTCTGATTATTTCCTTGAATTAGAATATGGTTTAGAAGAAAATAATCTAATTGAAATTAATAATTACTGCTTAGATTTGTATTATATTTCTTCATTGATATGAGGAGAATTTTATCTACAATTGGCATCCTTATTTTTAGATTTATTAAAATCAATTCCAGAAAATAATAAACTCGCACATGGTTTTTATTTCTCAGATATTGTATTTAATTTTGAATCTAAGGCCTCCTTAAATTTTTATTTTGCATGAATTTATTTTCCAGGTGAATAAGGAGTTTCCTTTCTCATCATTTTTTATAAAATATTTTAGTAATTTGTTTGATCTTACTTAAAAATATTTAATTCACCTATAGATGTTGAATTTTTATTACTTCTAAATAAAAATAAAAAAATGATACTGTATTTTTCTAATTTATTATAATGTGTCTTCTTTAAAATAAGCGGTTTTAGTTTAATGTAGAGTCAAGTTTTTATGAATAGAAGCAGATACATTATTTTTCTTGGCTTAAGGTGTAATCATAGTTGAACTAAGATTGTGTTTAGTAGAAGAAATACAAGTTCATATTCTTATTTTAATCTGATTATGAATGATTGGCACTTAAATTTGATAATGATTGTTTCTAATTCATCATTAGATTTGTCTTATTGTTGTCTTTTTTATATTAAATTTTAATTGGAGGGTGAACTCCTCTTCCTAAATATTATGGAACCTAATTTATGCATTATTAATCATGATTGATTATTTAATTAACATTGTTTTATTGAAGGATTGACTATGTTTCTAGTAATTCAACCTATAAATTTAAACTAATATTACATTATTTTATAATTTAATTATTTCATAATGCAATTTAGCATTTTATGTTGATTTAACATTTAACTTTTCTATCAAATATTAAATTTTTTCTTTATCATTTAATTTTTTGTTTTGACTATTACATTATTATTCTTTTGAATTTGATTCAACTATTTTATAATCAATTTAAGAAATATGATTTTCTAATTCTAGATTTTCTTATTTTAATTGCATTTATTCAACCTTCTCTATTTCTAACTTAGTCTATAGTTCTTAGATTTTGGTATTCAATTCAATAATCTCTAGTTAATACTAATTTTTTATCCTATCTTTATCATTCTACAATTAAAATATTAATGATTTTAATTCTAAATCACAACCATTATTCATTTAATTTTATTTTAATTATTATTTTATCATAGTTTATTCATATGAACTATTATTATTGTGTTCAACTTCAGGAATTGATATTTATATTTTTTTTTTTACTTATCATAAATAAATAATTTACTTCCTGATCCTTTTTATTAAATACTCTTTTTACTAGAATCCTTATCTTTAAGTGCAGGGTATTCTTGAATCAATTAAAAATTATTATTTTATCTCTAATCTTATTCAATTTAAATAGAATCAATATTATTTGTATTTAAATAAACTTAAGGATAATACTCTTCAAAAATAATGTTTTAAACTTTCTAATTTTGATAATTTTCCTCTGAAATAAAATAAAAATAATTGTATACCTATTGAATTGTCTTTAGCTTCGGAACTGCATGATTAATCATTTTAATTTAGTTTCTAATGTTATTATTTCTATGAATAAAGCTCTTGAGTTTGTTATGATTGATGAAATTGATTGATAATATCATGAAATTAATTAATTTCTTAACCCTTATTGATAATATTGTTTTACTTAAGGAATAATCTCTTATTATGGTTACTGATTTTCCAGGAAATCCAGTGTTAATCCCATAGATGTTCTTGTTTTAAATTTAGATTGTTTAATCTCCATAATTGCTAAAGATAATACTTTTAGTTTATATAAGTTAAATAAATGTTTAATAAGAAAAGACTTTAATACAAAGATTGAAAATCAATTACAATAACCACAGACATAATCTTTATCGTCATAACTTCCTATTAATAAGTCTACACATTCAAAGTGGTACCATTTCTAACATTTATCACACTTAAAAATAGAATTTAAAACTTACTTAAATGTAATTAAGTTCAGGATTCCATGGTTATTGACATAGACAATATAACTAGATCTCATTCATATTCATAAATTTTTTATTTTCCACATCCCATTCAAGTCTGTTATAATATGTGGTAGAATCACAGTTTTACAAATTTACGAATTCATCACAATCTACAATGGTACACTTTTGAATTATAGTCTATGCAAGTATAAAATCATTTGTTTTCGTTGAAAAAATTTCTTGAGTTCCAATCCAGCATCTTGCTCTTGGTTTATGTATAACAATTTCACTCTTTTTCATGTACCATTAAACTTTACAGAGACAGATCAACTTATTAGACTAAGGTTCTAAAACAGAACAAATTTTCTATATTGTTCCAATATAATCTTCAACATTATTGTCACCATTTTTAATGATGACATTATCATTGATTCTCAATATGCTACCTTGAATCTTTATTTCATCGTACTCTTCATAAAGACCTTCTTTATTTTCCATAGCTTTAGTTACTATTTCAGCAAGTTTGTTCTATTTATATAATTGTTTAAATGTGGCTTATTTTAGGTCTTTTTCACTTCTCTTCGAGATTCTTTTGCGTATAGGCACTAATGTTTCTGAAGATTGCCCATTGAATTTAGATGGAGAATGATTATCTACATTTGTCCAGTGCATCACACTCATTTATTTTTATTTAATTCAAAACTCTAATTCATTTTACGTAATAAATTGCTTCAGACATGTTTACAACCATTAAAATCGTTTTAAAATTTACTTTTTTTTAAAAATTGTTCTTCGCAATATACTTTTTTGCAAACATGAACATATATATTGTTATTTAAATTAGAATATTCTCACATATGATTTAATGCATTAATGAATTTCCAGATAAAAAACAAAATTTAATTAAAGATATTATTCTTGATTATTATACTTATACAAAAATTATAAATTAAAAACATAATAATCATTAATTAACCACGAATTATTCTTTATTTTATTAAATATATTATTAAAGATCTTCTTTAGTTGCCTTCGGATTCATTGCTTACCATATTAAAATGTTTTATTTGACTTCTTTTATTTTTTTTGCCTCTACATTCCAAATTTATTTTATTTCATTACCCTAATAAATAATTATCATAAATTACATCAATCAAGGCTTTTACATTATAAAATTCTTATAAATTTTATGAATAGATGAAATTTTTAAATTCTTAATGAAATTAAAATGATGTATCAGGATTTTTCATATATTCTTATAAATAATCTAAATATATGATTAATTCCCATAAGTATTTGGCTTCTAATAAAAAGTTGACTATTTTTAATTAAAATAATTTACCTAAGTTTTTAAAGTTGTTATTAATCTATTCATTTTTTAATAGTTTGAATTATTCTACTAATCTACATGCATTGAAGACATCATCAGTTTACTTTCTAGGCATCTAAAAAATAAATAAATTATTATACTTTTAAGGATTCTGCAACTATATAAATGATTGCACTTTCCATTTGTTTTCCTTTTTTATAAATAATTTTTTCATAAGGCATACAAATGCTACATAAATGTATATAAAAATTAAATTATTCCTGACTCTCAAAACCATAAATATTTTGAAATTAAGGGAAATGTTTTAATTTGTATAGATTTTACAAACATTCATATGAATCTAAATGATATTTTCCTTAGTCATCAACTTTGACACTACATTGATGTTGCTGAAGAATAGGCAATTCAAAAATAATATGCCAAAGTCCAAGTTAATGATATTAATTTAATCCTTAAAGACATTTCGATGATTTTAACATCCAATCCATTTCAATACCAATCCTTTCTCTACTTACTTTAGTTTTCAATGCTTTTTTAACATCTTATAATGCAATCACTTTAGGAATTTCTTCAACAATTTAAAATCCAAATCTTGTTGCAAATCTAAATGTTCTTAATATTCTTAAGGGATCATCTTTAAATGTAATATAAGGATCTAATGGAGTCCTAATAATTCCATTTTGAAGATCTTGCAATCCCATTTTAGTAAAATCTTCTATTTCTTGAGTATTAAGATTGTAAAATAAAGAATTAATAGTTAAATCTCTTCTAAATGCATCTTATTCTGGAGTACCTACAATAATTACAGGAGTTCTTGAATCTTCTGTATAGGTTTCTCCTCTTAGATTAACAAAATCAATAGATTGATCTAATATTTTTATACAAGCAGTCTCTAAATGCTTTGATTATTCTGGGTTTAATCTTGTTACTCCAAAACCACTCACTTTGATATTTTTTGATTCAAAATATTCCTTCATTTTCTATACAAACTATTCACCACTCATATTATCTATAGTAATATCTATATCATGAGATTCATTGCCCATTAATTTATCTCTTACCCATCCACCTGCTATCCTTAAAACTGATTGTATATTGGTGTCATTTCGAAATTACATTATAGTATTCAAGATTTGATTCTCTTTATCTGTGAGATTGATCTTTTTTACGATTTAAGATTGTTACATGCAAATGAGATTATTTAATTACTTTTTAAAAAAGAATTTTAACATTAATTACTAGTTTTAATATGAAGTTCTAATAAATTCTTTTTTCATAAAGAATTAGTATAGAAATAAAGAATTAAGAAAAAGATAATTTATATGATTGCGTGTATATTTATTAATAACAAAAAACCTAATTAATTTTATCAACAGAGTGAAATAATTCAACATTGTTAAACTTTGTGATCAAGATAAAGAGTTATATAACTATAACAAGTAGGTAAAACATCGATTTATAATGTATATGTGAAAAATAATACTTTGAGTATGAAAATGCTAAATTATCACTTTTAAAGCTGTAAGATTGATAATCTTTAAATCAACTTTCTTTAAGCTTAATGAACTTAATAATAGATTTGGATACAGAAGAATAAGAAAAGTTTGAGTTTTTAGCAAAAGATTTTACAGAGATTCATATGCAGTACTTCTGGTTTACAAAAACTCTAAATCTGTTGTAAAATCAACAGATTGGATTAATAAACTAAATAAATATAGTTAAAATGCATTTATATTTATGGATAAACTTAACTAAATCTATAATTACCAGTAAAATAAATCAAGTTGATAAAGAATAAAATAAGGAAAAATATGGCATCATTGAATTATTTGATTAGTAGATAGAGAAATACTAAAAAAGAATAAGAAAATTAGAGTTATATAATATAATAGTCTTTTCTAATATATCTAATAGTCTTTTCAAAATAATACTAAAACTATAGTTTAATTATCATTTCTTCTAAAGGTCCTAATTTTTCTCAATCCTCTTTCTATAATTCAAACTTAATGTTTATTTAGACGTATCTAAAGAACCAATAATTTCTTCTAATTTTTTTTGAGTTTGTACTCATATATAATGTATTATAAGGAGAATCCAATACTCAACAAAAATTTAGACTCTATACACAAATTCGTTCAAATTTAATATGATCTTTATAAATAGCAATTATAATCAAATTATTTTTATAATGATATTTTCCATCATCTAAACTTTATTTTTTATTAATATTTCAATTTATATTCTTATAAAGACTAATACTTAAAAAACTGAAAATTTTGCTTGAAGAACAAATATCCTTAATAATCCATTTGTTTCATTCTAAAGCATAAAATTTTAAGTAATGGATTACTAAAGAACTTGCAAGCTTAAAAATTATATATTTACATTTTTTTCCATAATTGAAAAGAAAAGGAAAGTTTTCCCAGATCTTGATATTTAGAGAAAATTTTAAAAATGTTATAGAATTGATATGAATAAACCGGAAATTAATATATTGAAAATATTTTCATGCTTTAGGGAAATTTTCTATAATGTAATATAAATAAAGAAACTTTTTAACGAGATTCAAAATTTTTTTTTTAGTTTAAAAAGTGAAAATTTTTTGAAATCAATCTCAATCAAAATTTTTAATGAAATTTTTTTACTAAATCATTTTTTAGTATGGTGTAGAAGGGAAAATGTATCTTATTTTATTTAAATTTGTCGTTTTTAAGTGTTAAATAAAACTTATTATCAAAAATATAAATTTTTACGAAGATGTTATATAAGTACCTGTTGCTGTTTTTTTTTGTAAAAGATTCGCAGAGTGCATATCAATAAGAATTAAATTCTGCGTTTCAATTTGAAAGTTTCACTTTTTATAGTGATAAGTCAACTTTAGAAGAAGAGAATCATCATTGTTTTGGTTATGGTATATGGAGTAGATATGTCCCTCTTAGTAATACTGCTTAAATTGGAGTAATTGGGATGTTAGATAGTAATTGTTACCATTTGCACTAAGCAATGGAACAAACAACACAATAAATAAATTTTGTATATTATGAGTGTGTCAATTTTGATTCATAAACAGTCACAAAATATATTGAATTTAAAGGAAGTGATGGAGTCAATTAAAATACATAATTTGATATTAATCCTTTCGAATATGAATATGTTTGGTATTTTCTTGGTTTTGAAATGGTGCCATCAGAAAATAGATTTTCTATATATTTTTACTAAGAAAACATTTTTATTGATTCAAAGGATTTTTAAGTTGAGTTTCCATTTTATGATAAAGACTTAAATTTAATATTTGGAGGAGATTTAGATTTAAATAATGATTAACAATAATATGTTAATTTATAAAACAATAAACTTTCATATTTTCCTGGATCAATGATGCTGCTATTAAATTATGTTCAAACTAATCCTTAATTTTGTAGAGGTTCAAGTTTTAAAAGTTTTTCGAACAATTTTGATGAATCTTGCGAATGTTATTAAAGAATAAATAGTATTGTTGATGCTGATTTAAAATATTTAGAAATAAAAAATTATGTTCCAAATGAAATTAATTGTAATACATTTGCTTTATCAACTTGGATAAGAATAAATGAAATAGATTCATTTTTAGATGAATTTAAGTATTAATTGATAAAACTGTCAGGGAATTTTTAAAATTAAAAGTTGATTCAAGATAATCTGTCAGCTTTTCAGTTATTTTATAAAATGACAAAGTCTGAGAATTAGATTGTGGTAACGACTTATAGTTACACTTTTCCTGCTATTAATATTGATTTTTCAGATGATCCTTTTTTAATTACAAAAATATTTAATGTAGAGTGTGATATAAAACTTTGGCATTAATTACTAGTAATAAAGGGTGAGACATCTATTAAAATTTAGATAACATTTTACGATGGTTATGAATAATATAAATTTTAAACAGAAATAGCAGTAATATAATTTCATATGGTTTAATTTTAATTTCGTTATGGCAATATATTACAATAAAGTTCAAGTTCTTTTTAAGTTTAACTTTATATGATGAAATTTTTGAGTTGTGTGAATAGTTATACATTCTAATTTATATGTCATTACACATGTTAAGAATGTGATGGTCCAACAAGCTCAGATTGTTTATCATGTTTTCAGTCTTCAAAACGTAAATATTTGGCTGCTTACAAAACATGTGTATGTCCATATGGTACAATTGATGATGGTAAAATTTGTTAAGATTATTTAACTTAAAAATTAGTTTTAGTTGAAAATGAAATTTAAAAAGAATAATGTCAATATGGATACTTTGAATATCTAGATGACTGTTGGAAATGGTAATTTATTCATTTTATTTTTAATTTAGTCCATCAATTATAAGTAATAAATTCACTACTTGTCTTGAGTGTTTACTAAATCCAAAGACATGGTCTAATATCTTTTATTGTTAAACTTTACTTTACACAGATGAGTATGGTAATACAACTTAATTTATAACTGATTTGAAATTCTAATATATATTCGATGGTAATGATGTTAGTTTTTGTGAAAATTGTCAATAAACTAATTAGATATATTAAGACTATTTGAAAATAACTGAATCATTTTAAACTATATGTTTGATATCTTAAGCACCTAATAATTGTTATAAATGTACATTATGGAGTTGTTAATAATGCTTAATTTTGACTACTTAAATGATCTGTTTAAAATGTTCAGGTTTCACTAATTTAATTAATGGAATGTGTGTAAGTAGAGGTTTTATTGGATTTAATTCTTAAATTAATTGTGAATCACCTTACTATATTAATCATGATAAATAATGTGTTTTATGTCAGATTGCTGATTGTTTATATTGTTTTGATTTTTTATCAAATGATAAAAATTCTAATACTCTAAGTTTTGATTTTGAAGAATTCTCTATTAATGAATATTTTTCCACAGGTTGTGCATAATGTAGAGATGGATTTGTATTTGATTTTAGAATTGGAAAATGTTCATATAAATCATAATAGATTATTACTTGTTTAAGATCATATATCGATATTTCAGGTTAAGAACTTTGTTTATTATCATCAGCAAAAGATTTTTCTATTGCTCCTTCTATTATAGAATGTCATTAATATATTCTAAATTGTTAGTAATGTTTCTAAACATTATCAACATCACTTAAATGTCTTTTATGTGATGATGGATTTTAAGTTTCAGCTTTAACAGGGTTATGCTCACAAACTTAATTTTAAAATGCTAGATAAAGTCTTGAATGGTTTTCTCTTAGTTCAGATACTTGGAAATGGTCAATTTCAAGCTTTATCTAATTATTTAAGGTCAATAATATATTTGATGGATTATTCTTAAGACCTTATATCACTTCTTGTAAAGATGGATTTGGACTAAATAATAATGTCTGTGTTAAATATTGTTAAGATTCTTGTCAAAAATGCATTAAGGTATTTCAACTATTTAATTAGGGAAAAAATGAATTTATTTGTTCCAAATGTCCTTTGAATTATAACAAAAATCATCTTAGATCTTAAGTCTCTGGTTAATGCCTAAATTGTCCTTTACTTTGTGTTTATTGCTAACAACGATCAACTCAAGATATTTAAGTATTCCATTTTTGTATTTTAGTTAATTAATCCATACTTCTAAATTTATTCAAATAATTCTAAATTTACTACCAAATGCTTATAAAAATAATCTGAACCTAATATTATTATAGATCCCAAATTATATATAGCTAGATATTGTTATTCTAGTAATTGTCTAGAGAGTTTTCAATATTTTGTAATTAATGTGTCTTAATTTATTAGGCTAATTTTTAATGCGAGTAAATAAATGGACTTTTTATTTATGAACTCCCTTATAATTAAAATTTTATTGAATTTAAGTTCAATTTTGATTATTTTAATGAAGTGGGACTTTAAAATTACATATTAACACTCCCTTTTAAAAATCTTTGTAAAGATAACAACTATAAATATCCAATTTTCAATTTCTTTAAAGAAAAGATCTTTTCTTTTTAGCATGCTTAATTAATCCTTCTAGGTGATAATAATCCTACCTTTTTAGGAAAGACTTTTATTATTTCAAACTTTGATTCTGTTAAAATTGATAAAGTTTAATTTTATGTTAATGCATTCTTAGATTTAACATTTCAAAATAGAGAAAAATCTATTGATTTCATAATTCTGAATTCTGGTATATTATCTAATAATAAATAACCAATTTATATCAATTTTGGAATTAATAATTTTTACTCTTTTCATTTAGAAAACTTTTAGATTGCTAATGCTATAATCGAAAATACAGTTTTATTTAATATTAATATCAATACTTTAGGAGATGATATTATATTAAAGGATGTTTAATTATTCAATTCTACATTTTAAAATTCATCCTTTATTATATTTTTAAATTTGAAAAGAAATATTTTTATTGATAAACTAACAATTGATTAATGTTAATTTTATGATTCTACTTTAGCTAATTTTATTTTAAATTCAAACTCTAGTAATTATGTTAAAATTAATCAAATTTCGATAAAAAATTCCTTTTTTAATTCTTCTAACTTAATAAAAAGTGTTGAAAAAGTTGAATTCATAATCACAACTATTAAAATTGAAAAAAATGAATTTCGAAATACTATGTTGATTGTTTTTAATTATGACTTTTTCATAATTGATATTGATATTCTTGACAATTACTTTTATTAATCAATATTTCTTGTTTAAATCTCCTCTTTTTATCTCAATAATGAGATTCATTTACAAAATTTAAAAGCCTAAGAAAATTAATTTTTTAAATTTTAATTATTTCTTACATAACAAAAATTATAAACTACATAAATAAACTTTAAGATCATTTCTTTTCATTTGGAAGATAATATCCACTAAAATAACAATGCTGATGTTTAATTTTTATTTGATATTAATTGCCTTAGTATTCTTATTAAGAATATTTTCATCAAAACCACTTAAAATTTACGATATTTTTATTTGGTGGGTATTAACATATAAATTTTGAAAATATTACTTATGAGAATCAATTTTAAAGTCATAAAGTATAAGTCTCGAAGTAATGTTTAAATATTACTTTTTTAAACTCACAATTATTATTAGTATAAGGAATGAGCAGTCTTACATTAAATTCAGTTGTAATTAAAAACTTATTTTCTTTAAATCAACCTCTGATTTCAATAATTTCAACAACAATTAATAGTAGAAGTCCTTTAGAAAAATTATAAATTAAGAATGTTTTAATTCAGGGCAATATACTAATTAAGTCAGAATTAGGATTCATATTCTCAATCATAGATATAAACTCTGAAAATTCATAAGTAATAGTATTTGAGAACATTTCTTTAATTGATAATGTTTTTCATTAATATATTACAGACCCTTCAAAATCTTCGGCTAGTTTATTATATATAAATTCTATGTAAAGTTCTATTGAAATTACTAATTTGATTTGTTTTTAGAATTCAATCACAAATTCCACTTCTCCATTTATATCTATATCTTCAAATAAATTACAAATGAAAGATATTTAAGTTAAAAATCATAATTCTATAAAAAGGGAATTTTGGAATTTATATTATGAAATTTAAATTAAAGAAGATTAATAATAGAATTAAGTTGATTATATGATTAAATCAATATATTTTATCAAAAATAGAGGAGGATCTAAAATGGGACTTTTAGCAATATTATAGCTTAAGCATGTTCAGTTTTTGATATCAACACTCAAGGAGAAGGAATTATAGGAATTTCACATTGTTATATCGCTTATGTATAAAGCTAATTAGATTCTAGCTAAGAGAATGATGGAGCAATTAGTATATCATCTTAAAATAGTTATTTAAAATTGAAAATCTAATAATTAATTTTAACAGAAGTTTTAAATAGATAAGCACCTTCAATATTTTCAATTTATCCATCAAATGTAAAAAATAATATTGAAATGAGAGATGTATTTGTTACTAATTTTTTTTCTTTGAATAATCAATTTATAAAATTAGATTTTAATGCCCAAAATGCTAAATTAAATTTAGTCTTAATAGATAATTTAAGAATTTCGTAAAGTGTTGATAACTTATTATCATATATTTAATAGATTGGAATTCTTAATTAAGTTTAATTATAAAAGATGTTAATTAATAATGCAATATTGAATTTCTTAGGATGTTAATTAAAAATTAATGAATTTTAGATAGATGGAATAGTTTTATCCTCTGTATTAAAAATTATGGACTCTATTTCAATAAAATTGATGAATTTTAAAATTGTTGAAATTTAAACAATTTATCCAATAAGATTAATAACTATTGAGTAAAATAGCTTATTGAATTAAAATATAAACTTTTAAAATATTTTGATCACAAAACTAATTTTATTTTCAATAAAAGAGACAACATTAAAATATATAATGTATTTTCCTCTTGATATAAATTTTTAGAAATGTAGCTTAGAATCTTATGATTTAATAATTTAACCATAAAATCAATCTCTATTTCTAACATATTTTTTTAAATAACTTAGTGAGTTTTTTTCTATTAATTAATACTAATAAGGATCTTTAATTTATTTTTACAGTAAGAATGTTTAAACAAAAATATAATTAGATAAGATTAATATAAATAATAATGATTGTTAAATATGTTTGAATGGAGCAATCTTTTTTGATTTTATTGATTTTAATTACGTAAAAGTGAAAGATTTGAATTGTGTTAGAAACTAAATAAAATAATTTGGTTGTATTTCAGCTCACTCTAATTTTAGTTTGGAAAGTAAAATATTTGTGGAGTGTTCTAATTTTATAGAAAATAATGGTACTTAAGGAACTGCTATTTCTACAAGAAAAATAAAAATTGTTTTAATTAATTCTAAAATAGTTGGTAATTATGCAATTGGATAGGGTGGTGGACTATATATTGAATTAAATACTAGAGAATTCTTAATTTCATCAACTCTAATTTCTAACAATTAAGGAAAAGAAGGAGGAGGTATCTATTTAAAAGGTAATAGTAGTCTTAATTAATAAAATTTCAATTAATCTCTTCTTATTTTAAATAATGCATAATTAACAACTAAAAACTTATAAGAACTTCCAACTCATTTAGCTGTCTCAATTAATTATGTTGAAATGTAACATATTAAATTAACTAAGCATAATGTTTTATCCAATAATTTAGTATTAAGACCTTATAAAATAATTTTGTAAAATAAATTCTTGTACACAAATTATTTATTTTTGCCAAGTTCTTGAGAAGTTTAAGGTTATAAGATTTATAATCCTATCAATCAAAATTATATTCCTTTTATTACTAAATTTACATTATCTTTTAAGAATAGATACAATGAATAATTGCTTCATTTTGAAAATTCTTCTTCTTGTAAAATCATTTAAAGAGTTATTGATAAAACTTCCTAATATGTCTTAGAATAGCAATAAATATAAACAATCTATTAGAATACAACAGAAAATAATTTTGATTTAGGTTCTCAAACTTTTTTACTTGATCCTTATCAATAAGATGAAAAGAATTCAGAAATTTCAATTCAATGTTAAACTGAACATTAAATTGAAAGTATGATATATAATATAAAATTTAAGAGTTTCTATTGTTAATTAGGAGAATTTTATGTGTCAGGTGGTTGTTAAATTTGTTAACCAATTTAAGGATTTTATGCTGTTACTTACAACACTACTAAGTGTTCAATTTTTGATAAAAATAAATTTGATGCTATAACTTCTAATAATATAAAATTAAAATAGGGTTATTGGAGACCCAATTAGATTTCTGATGATGTTGAATTATGTTTTAAAAATATGGAATATTGTGAAGGTGGATGGTAGGTAGGTGATAATATTTGTAAAATTGGCCATTAGGGTGGATTATGTGAAGAGTGTGATATATACAATATTAGAGGAGATGGATAATTTTTTAAAAAACAATAAGATTTGGTATGTTAATAATGTAATGATCTTCAAAATAGTATTTCACCTTTTGTTTTAATATTAATTTGGTAAGTTTAAGATTTTATTTTAGGGCAATCTTTTCTACTTATCTTACTATAAAAAGTGTAGAAAAAACAAATTAATTATACACATCCTTAAAACTATAAACTAAATATGCATAAATCATTTTTAAACTTGGCTAAGGTACTATTTTTATAATTATTAAGATCATGAGAGCATTCTACTTAAATTATATCTTAATTATTTATGGATTTTTTCTACCATATTTACCTTTAATATCTCATTTTCATTTTCTTTAGGTTTTTTAAAACAATCAAATGATACATCTTATTTTATGGCAAACAATTTAGATTGTTTTTTATCTAAACTTTAAGATACCTAAATCTTATATACTAGAGTTATTGCCATGCTTTTATTACTATTATGCCAAATTATCATTATTTATTTACTGTATAAATTGTTATCAATTTTTTACAAAAATTTATATAATGATAGAATCATTTCCATCACTATGCTATATTTATATGTTTAAAATTATGCATCATTAATAAATTAGTATATAAATCTTTTTAACATATTTTAGATTTTTTTCCATATTATCAAAGAGATCCATATCATAAATAGATTACATTTAAGGTGATGTTTCTTTGCTTTATTCAACTGAAAATCACACTTAATGGATATTTGGATTAGCAATTCCAGGAATGTTATTTATTGGATTAATCTTACCATTTTCGTTGATTTTATTTTTGTACTTCAAAAGAAACTATCTTGATTCGATTAAATTAAGAAGACATATTGGTTATTTATTTAATGAATACAATAAAAGTAATTATTTTTGGGAATGGATTAAATTATGGAAAAAAACTATCATAATTGTAATTATGATTAATTTTGAGACTGATGTGTTTCTGAAAGCATCATTGATAGGACTCTGTTTAGTGTCTTATTAATTTATTTCTTAAAGACAGTAACCTTATATCTTGAAAAAATTTAATATTTTAGATATATAAACTTGCCAATTCTGCTCTATTGCAATTTTTTTAGCAGCTGTCAAATATAGAAGTGAATAATAAAACTCACAATTTATGTCCATATTTATTTAAACTTTAATATCAATTCTCTGTATTTGGTTAAGTTATCCATTTATTTTTAATATTTTAAAAGAATACTACAGGAAATACAAGTAACCAATTTTAAGTTCATTGATGAACATCTTGAATTTTTCAAAAATTACATCAAAATTTACTAAACGTATCCAAAAAAAATTAGCATAATGGTAATAACAAGAAGAAAACAAAAAAAAAAATATTTAACTGCTAAGGAAAATATCTATATCAAGAATGTAATCAGAAAGATCAGGGTATTTTACAATTAAATATTAGGTAAAAGATTGCATTCATATAAATAAGTTCGTATTCAAAATTGTATTCTGACTCAAAAAGAACCTTGTGATTAGATAAGACTTATTGATAATTATGATATATTAATCGATAATTTTATTCTAAGTTTTAATCATTTTTATTGGAAAGATTATAATTTTAATAGGAACATTCATAATAAACTTTTAATGTTTAATATAAAATCAAAGTGTTACTTAATAATTTCAAAGGGCAAGAAAATAATTATCAGGAAAATTATTTCTAAGTTAAAATTGTAAAAAGTCTATTCTCAAAGATATAAAAATTATATCTGAGAGAAAGATTATTAAATCTTCCTAAATATAATTCAATAATAAAATTATAAAAAAGTTTTAAACGAAAATTAATTTATAACTATTATTTTAAATATCATTCAACAACTCTTCTTATCTATAAATACTTTGAATTTTGATCCCATGTTGTCAAATAATTGCCATCATTGGAAATAACACCATATACATATCTTGTGTTAAAATCAATATGTTCTTATTCCACAAATTATCCATTGTTTAAGATTTTAATTAGAATCACTTTAGAACCATTTTTATTTAAAATCAAATTTTTTGCTTTAACAAATTTTAATGGAAATAAATTACTGCAATGATTATCATTTTATACTGAAATATTTTTAGTAAGATAGTATTATTCATTTGTTTCATTAATTTTATAGATGCTTAATTCCAAAGATTTTTCAGATTGAAAAACAAAAGTAAAATTATCTATGAAACATAATCTAAATCCTAATTTATCTACATTAATAGTTTAAAGAAGAATCCAAATAGAATTTTAAAAACCAAATACTTTAATTGTTTAATCACAAGAACAAGAAATTAATTAATCTTCAGCAAAATTTAAGCTCAGACTATTAACTGTATTTACATGTGCAGTTAAAATCTAAGAACGTTTCCATTATTCTTCTTAATTCCAAAATTAGATTGTTTTATCTCCGCTACTAGATATAAATAGACTATCATTCTTATTTATAATAATATGGGAAATCCAATCAGAATGCGCGTCTATTCTCTATTAGCAAAACCAGTATTTATTTTCAAAAGACCAAATTATTATCATTTTATCTTAACTCCCTGAAATTAGCCAATCCTTTTTATGAAAAAATTATAAACAATAAACAGCATTACTATGTTAATTTACTATTTAAGATTTTGTTATTTTGTCTTAGTTCAATTCAAATATAGATATCTATCCTGATGAATAGCCTGCAGCAAGTATAGAAGAATCATTATTAAATGAAAATGAGTAAATTGGACTTTCTTTTAGTTTATTTATTAATTGATATTTAAGTATATTCTAAGTTGAATTTTATGATTGTAAATTAATTTAAGTTTCCTTTAAATTTGAATTGTAGTTTTTTAATATGGACATTAGTTTTTATTATTATTCAACAATGATCAACGCGTATTTATTTTAAACTTTTTAATTTTCTAGCAATAAGTCTAAAAGATCATTCATTTAATCAAGAGTATCCATTTCATACTTATCAAATTTTAGAAGCTTCTCTCTTACTTCATCTAATAAATTCATTATTAAATCAAGATCATTTTTAATTTATAAGGCAAAATCTTGATATTCCTTTTGCTTTTATTACTTAAATTCAAGAAACTCTTATATTGTTTTTAATTCTTTAATATGACTAAGATGATGTTCCTTATTTAAACATTCATAACAACTGAATCTAAATAATTAACATTATTCATTAAAACAAACTATTTGTATTTACTAATTATGAGTAGGACATAATAATTATTGTTCCATAATATTTTTTGTTCTAAATATTAACAATTAATACAACTATTAAAATCTATTTTTTTATATATAGTTGCTAATGCTGAATTCTTTATTATCAATACATATTTTTATTGGATCTAAGACTTAATTAAACTAAATAGTTTTTCAAACTTTAAAATTCTAAGAATGCATGAATTAAATTATTAATACATTTAAGGTAAGTTTTTTAAAGTTTGTTCATTTTAAATCAAAATTCAATAAAAATCTTATGCTGAAAAATAATTAAGAATTCCAATCACATAACTTTTCAATATCAAAAGACTTGTTTAGAGTATTGAAACTTAATCTAATTATTTTTGGATTTGAGAGCATTTTTTCATCAAAGAAAATCTATTTTCTTTCGAACTATTAAATATTAAAAGCTTCATAAATTTGAAATCTACTATATTTTAATTATTAAATAATTATACATAATCAGATAGAACAAATTTACTTTCCTTTTCTTTTTTTTATAAAGCACTTTAACTTCTGAAGAAAAAATAAATAAATACCATATCTACACACATCCAAAAATGGTTATTAAATATATATTTTATAGAATGATAAACATAAAAACTGACTTTAAATTCTGAAAAATAGATTCATCGCATAATATTTTATTGCTAGAATATTGGATGATAAATTCTATAAAAAGAAAATACATAATTTTTAGTATGATATTGAATATAATTTTTATATTAAAAGTCCTAATTGTTTTAAACTTCAAATATTTTAGGAAACATTCTATGGAATTTAATTTTACCTTTGCAGCATTTATCTGAAGAACAATAAAGTGTTTTTTTCAATATTATCATTTATTATAAAATCTAAAACGTTTTACTTTATATTTCTCTATTTAAAGAATTCTTAAATGTAGATTATGCAATCGCATCAATTCTTTTATTTAAAAATGATAATTAATTGAATTTTATGAATAATAATAATGAAACTTGTAAGCTCTGCTAAAAGAAAAAGAATGAAACAATATGTTGCTGGATTCAATTCTTTATTGGATTTATTTTAATTGCTTTTTCTGGTACAAGTGGATTGATCATAATTATGGCCCACAAAGAAATCTTAAGTTTTATTCCTTTTATATTCGGTCTTGTTGGATTTGGAATATTAATAAGTTCATGCCATAAACCACCAAGAGATAATTATGTTTTTATAGATGATTGATAATCTATATACATTTAAATAACATAACCAGAGTCATTCTTCTCATTCTTGACAATTTTATAAAAATATAGAACTTTAATTTACATAATACATAATATGATGCATTAATAAGATATTTAATTACGTAAAAATTATTTTATATTTATTTTAATACTATGTTTTAATTAGCACAGAAGTATAGTATAATATAATCTAATCTAAGCTTAATTATTAGGATGGAATATATTATAGATCACAAATTGATTAAGTTACTTAAATAAGTGACATAATACATAATTGTTTCTTTATTTATATGGAAATAATTTACAAAAAATTATTTTTTGTTAATTTAATATATATCTTATATAATATATTATAAAAATGAAGGGAATTTTGAGTTCAAATTAAATATTTAATTGATAATGAGATAATTCAATTATTTTCTTTTGAGTTAAGATTTTCAAAATTTGATATTGTTTAATTCTAAATATTCAATTATGCTACAATAGGATAATTTTCTACAAATAAAGGATTAAGTAAACAACATACTTTGATAATATTTATCTTGAATGGGGATACCATAAATGTATTCTATCCATCATTTCTATAAATTAAAAATTTATTTATATTTGTATTTTTATCAAATCAAATACAATATACAGGAAATATTTTTAATAAAAATGAAATAAACTAAAAAATGTAGCTTTTTATGAGGATATTTTGTTAAATTCAAAAATCTTTTTAGTTTAATTTAAAGATGTAAGATTGAAGCTATTGAACTTAATTCAATCCTAGGATAGCTAGATATTGACTAAAAAAAGTCTTGATAATACAATTAAAGAAATATATGAAAATTCTTTAATATATTAAAACTAAATCAAAATTGTAGTTACATTGGAACATTTAGTTACAAAAAACAGAATATCTAGTTCATAATCAAATTAATAGGTTATTAATTTCAATAGAAGAGATGAAAATTAATTAAAAACTTGAGAAGAGTTTTGATTATATAATTTTCAAAAATAAAAATAAACTCTTATTTAATAAGTACTTATAATCAAATTTATATGTTTTATTTAAACTGCTTGAAAACTTGATTGTTTTTTTCCTGTGCACCTGAAATTTCTTAACTTTTCAGATTTAAATTACAAAGTCTGCTTTTCAAAAAATGAGATGATCATATTTTTGTATGAAGGGAAAAAATGCACAGGTTGCTAAATATTAAATATTTTTAAATTCATAAAATAATGTCTAGTTTTAATTTATTTGGTTTAAATCAATATATTTATTAGTTGTTTGAAAAATCTTAGAGCTTTTTATTTATGATTGGTTACAGTGTTATGTTTGCTTTTATTTCATAATTATTAAAATTTTTATTTTTGGAGGAAAATTTTGAAATATATTATGGAACTTAGGATTTAAAACTCAATTCTTAGATTTGATAATTTTAGAGAATGAAATCAAAATAGTTTGATGATTTTGTAGGAGAGTATTGATTAATAGAAAATGATTAAAGTTATAGTAATGGTTTAACGACATTTTATTCCATCAAAAAGGGGGAAATAATAATTCTTACAGATATTTATTTGTTAAAATCTAATTGAAAATTAAGTAATACATATAAAAAGGATTTGCAGATGGTTAGATTATTTTTGAAAATGTTTTATTGTTCTGAAATATCTAATAAATAAAAATATTAATTTAAGATGAGTCTTCTTGTTAAACATATCAAAAAGATAGATTTTTTTGGAGCTCCTTTAGTGTAGTAAATTGATTAAGAATAGTCCATTTATAAAAGCATATTGGGAGGGGTTATTACATTATTAATTTGCTCTGCAAGTCTATTGTATACAATCTGGGTTATATATTTATGGTATACAAATTAATTTAGCCCTAAAATATCAAGTTCTGTATATGTTTCTAATTTTGAGTTATTGGACATCAACTATGATCTAATCAAAATTTGTTATTATAAATATGAAGAAAACTTGATAGACCCTTTTGAAGCTAAAGTTCTATTACCTTTAATAATGTATACTGAAAATTATACATTTACGGAAACAAAAGTATTGAATTTAACAAATGAAATAACTTATTATGGAAATAGATACATCATACCTTAAATGAGATTAGGATTCACTGAAATCAATGGCGTATTAATTACTACATCTGAAATGTATATATAAATAGTTAAATGCACACCTGAACTTTTAGGAGAAGGAGAGTAATGTGCATCAGAAGAAATCAGTAATTAGTTTTTTAGTTAAGCTTAAAATATTATCATTATGCAAATCAAAAACAAATAACTTAATTCAAAAGATGGTTCAATGTAGTCAAGTGTTTAAGAGTTTTTTGTTTAAGTAGAAAAACCTAATTGTTATACTCTAAATACATTTCTTTAAAGTAGTTTTTATGAAGTCAAAGATTCAATACTATTTGGATCACCTAAGTATTATGAATATGTAAATGGCGCATTGATTTAACCATAAACTAATACAGTAGAATATTGTCAATAAGCTTATGGAGATGAAACATATGCATCACTTTATATTGTTATGAAAGGAAATTAAATTAAAACAATCCTTGAGTATCCAAATGCAGGTGATTTACTTGCTAACATTGGTTCTATTGTTTCAGTCTTATTTATGGTAAGGCATATTATTGTTTTCTTCAACTCTTATTTTTTGAATGAAAAAATAATTAATGAAATGATTTCTTATTATTATCCTTAATTTTCTTTAATTAAAACTCACAAAAATTGGAAATAAGAAATTGTTAATGTTACTCTATAAAAATAAACACTTGATTTAAATGAATATAAAAGGTTTTATGAAGATATAAGATCTAAAATTGAATAAAAGCTAACATATGTTAATATGCTCTATGAAATGTCAAGGATCTATATTTTAATTCGCTCAAGCAAATCTATAGATGAAATTAAAAAATGTCATTCTTTAGGAGTAAAACTTGGTCATCTAAGATAAACTACATTAGGAATAGATCCTTTCTCTAAATGTGGTTTAAGTTCTAAAGAATTAGAAGATCAAATACTCAATGATGAAGATATTGGTATTCTATCTTTACATGAAAGAAAAAAATAATTTAAAATAAATAATATAGTCGATGAGGAACCTGAGTTAATAGATTTTTATGATTTAAATAGAATTAAATTATGAAATATTAAAACAATGCATTATTTAGAAATTTCTCTCTAATATATAGTCCCTATTTAATTATTAGTGCTGTTGCAAGTATTTGCTTCATATTTTTTAAATATTTTTTTATTCATTAACCATATGTAAAATAAATTAAATACACAATAATCAAAATATACTTCATTATACCTTTTTATAATTTTTCTTAATAGCAATTTATCCTCAAAGAGTTTTAGGTAACTATTTAGAGAAACTCTTTTGATAGATCTGAATAGCAAATTTTTAATAAAATAATAGATTTTTAAAATTTAGAAGGTGTCAAAGAACAAAATTTACGTAAAACATTTATAATTACACTATTTAATAAATGTATATCTATGAAATTTAACAATTGAAGTAAAAATCGCTATTATAATATTTAGAGAAATACTTTTGTTGATATCGATTATCATAAATTAAATAATTTTTGTATTTAAATAAAATTAAATTTGAATGGTTGTAAATTAAGGACATTTCTATCTTTTTTTATTTTAAGGAAAATTAGCACACTCTATTTCTTTTTATGTACTTTGATTTTGATGCTAATATGTCAAATAAGTTGCTTTTTAGAAAAATGTGTGAAAGTAAAAGAAAGGGATTAATTAAAGTTGTTATATAATCAAAGGACAGTACATTTCAAATAAGCTAAAAAAAAATTTTTATAAAACTTTTAGCAGCAGCTTTCTTTTAGGTCTCATTTACAATAATAAGGACTTTAAGTTTTTATAAAGTAAAAGCAAATAAATATTTGATAACTTTGATAATTATTATTNAAAATTGGAAATAAGAAATTGTTAATGTTACTCTATAAAAATAAACACTTGATTTAAATGAATATAAAAGGTTTTATGAAGATATAAGATCTAAAATTGAATAAAAGCTAACATATGTTAATATGCTCTATGAAATGTCAAGGATCTATATTTTAATTCGCTCAAGCAAATCTATAGATGAAATTAAAAAATGTCATTCTTTAGGAGTAAAACTTGGTCATCTAAGATAAACTACATTAGGAATAGATCCTTTCTCTAAATGTGGTTTAAGTTCTAAAGAATTAGAAGATCAAATACTCAATGATGAAGATATTGGTATTCTATCTTTACATGAAAGAAAAAAATAATTTAAAATAAATAATATAGTCGATGAGGAACCTGAGTTAATAGATTTTTATGATTTAAATAGAATTAAATTATGAAATATTAAAACAATGCATTATTTAGAAATTTCTCTCTAATATATAGTCCCTATTTAATTATTAGTGCTGTTGCAAGTATTTGCTTCATATTTTTTAAATATTTTTTTATTCATTAACCATATGTAAAATAAATTAAATACACAATAATCAAAATATACTTCATTATACCTTTTTATAATTTTTCTTAATAGCAATTTATCCTCAAAGAGTTTTAGGTAACTATTTAGAGAAACTCTTTTGATAGATCTGAATAGCAAATTTTTAATAAAATAATAGATTTTTAAAATTTAGAAGGTGTCAAAGAACAAAATTTACGTAAAACATTTATAATTACACTATTTAATAAATGTATATCTATGAAATTTAACAATTGAAGTAAAAATCGCTATTATAATATTTAGAGAAATACTTTTGTTGATATCGATTATCATAAATTAAATAATTTTTGTATTTAAATAAAATTAAATTTGAATGGTTGTAAATTAAGGACATTTCTATCTTTTTTTATTTTAAGGAAAATTAGCACACTCTATTTCTTTTTATGTACTTTGATTTTGATGCTAATATGTCAAATAAGTTGCTTTTTAGAAAAATGTGTGAAAGTAAAAGAAAGGGATTAATTAAAGTTGTTATATAATCAAAGGACAGTACATTTCAAATAAGCTAAAAAAAAATTTTTATAAAACTTTTAGCAGCAGCTTTCTTTTAGGTCTCATTTACAATAATAAGGACTTTAAGTTTTTATAAAGTAAAAGCAAATAAATATTTGATAACTTTGATAATTATTATTTTTTAATAAGAAAATTATTTCACTGATTTAATTAATGCTTATCAAAATAATCAATCTTTTCAATCATATCAATTTTAATTTTCTTTTGCTTCCAAGTATTATATACTTGAACTTTTGGTTGTAAAAGAACTCCTAAGAAGTTTTTTTTCTATATCAATCAACTAATATACTAATTTTTTATTTAGATAAAGAAAATTAAATCTTTACAGGGATTGTTTTTTAATTTTGTCTGAAAATAGATAATAATTCACATATAAAGTATGTTTCAAAAGTGATTTTTATAGAATTTAGAAAAGTCTCTAAATATATTATTCATTTTCACTAATTTCTTCAATTATTTGATTTTCTAGTGTCATATTTTACTTATATCAAAATTTATCAAAAAATGAAAAAAGATCAATATTTTAAGTAAGAACATAAACTTAATTCATTGAATACACAAAATCAAGCAAATTTATATACCCTAGTGAAGCTTTATCTTACGATCTATGGATTCAATAAAACTTTCAAAATTATATAAAAAATGAATAACTTCTTCTCTTATAATATCATCAACTGAAGTTTTCAATTCATTTTGTAATTATATAATTTGAATGATAGAGAAATCAAAATTTATAAACACCATAAATATAATTTGAAAAAAATTATTATTGCCTAACAATCAAAACGATTAGTAATTTAAAATAAAACGTTGCTAGATGTTATAATAAGTTTTTTAATATAGTTTTTGCTCATTTTTATGCTTATAAGTTAATTAAGAATGTCAAAGTGTTAATTAAAAAATAAATGCTAAATATTGACAGAATAAATTAATTTTAAAATTTGAATCTATAGTTTAATAAATAAAAAAGCATATATGTGATGAAGATTAGAATTTTTAAAATTAGCTTGAACAATTAAAAATTATTTAATTAAAATAAATTCATGTAACTATATACTACCAACTCATATCAGATCATCAATTAACATAAGTATTTTATACATATAAAATAATTCTATTTAATCTCTAACTTCTTAATCTAAAATCTTTTTTACAGCTTAAATCATAAATTTACATATCTCAATATTATTACTATAAAACCAATAAGTATTATTATAGTATTTCATAGTTTAAGATTACATTATTGAATTAATGACTTCCTTTTCTAGAGATTTAAATTCAGATTCTGATATTGAAAATTTAAAATACTTTTCGTACTTTTTTAAGTAATTCTCAATTAAAGAGTGGACATAATCTTTAATATTTTCTTTTAAATCTGACTTATTTTTGGTTAAAAAATCTTATAATTCTTAAGCTTTCTTATCAAAATCTAAATTTATTTACAGGCAAGATTTCAAATTTTTACTGATTAACTATATGTATTATTATAAAAAGAAATCAATAAAAATTTATTGATAGTTTTTCTTTTGTTCAACAATTTTATTAATTTATATATTAACTTTTTCAATTAATTTATATCTCTCTGAGTCAATATAATCATTTTTATTATCATCAATATCTAAAGATTAAACAAACTTACTCGATTGATCATCTTTATATTAATATTCCTGTAACTTAATTTTGATTATATTAATAATATCCTAAATTTTTATATTTGGATTGCATTTATCAATAATTGGTTCTAATATTTGCTTTTTAATATTTTTTTTTTCTAAAGGAGTTACTTATTTATTTAAATGAATCTTATCAAAAGTACTTTCTAAGATGGAAATAACAATATCTTTTATTTTTCTAGATGCTTCAATTCTACAGTCTTTTGTTTCATAAATTAACATCGATATCCTGTGAAATGTATTGAATAATTTAAAAATTGATATATGATGCTTGGGTATTGACTACTCGGTTCTAATTCAAGCCATATTCTATTTTAATCAAGAAAATAATGAAGGATATTTTAAGATTCTAAAAGTTGAACTTTTTCTAATAATTTAAGGCTTAAGATTAGAATCTACCCTAAATGAATACGGACAAAGTCTTAATCCTATATTTTCCATATGAGAAATAACTTACAATCCAAAATAATAAATCTCTCAATCTTATACATTTTTCATGATTTATATAATATGTTATTGAATTGTTTTTTGGGTTTATACTATATTATCCAATGTTATCGAATTCCAAAATCTTTTCAATTTTATCTAAACAATCACAAATATATATCTCTTCAGATATATAATTTAATTTTAACATACTTATATTTATATTTCGATTAAATATATCATTAAAATGAATTTTTATTTATTATTTAAGTTTAATGATAATATTTTCTGCTTTCTTTTTAACTGTCTTAAAAATTTACAATTTTATGGTTATTTATCCCATTATTGCATTAAATGAAGCTATTGTAAAATGAATCTGCTGGGAAACAAAAAATATTTTAACGAGCTTTATCTCTATGCAAAAATGAGAGAAGATTTAATAATAGTCTCTAAGAATGGAATAAATAAGTTTTCGCCAAAGTTATGGTTTAGGTGTACTTCATATAAAGAGTGGTTCATTTATTTGTTATGGTTAGAAAAAATATAGGTTTTGTCATAGGATGAAATTACTAATAAATTTTTGTTAAAAAAAACTCAAATCTTAAATCTTGAATAATTTCAAAATGATAAATATAAACTTAATAAACTTTTATTTCCTATTTCATATCTTAATGGCAATTTACAATTTTTTTTTGCAAATAAGTTCTTTGATACCTAAAACTTTAAAATTTTTACATTAAGTGTTAATGAATTTAAAGAATAAATTTATTCTTAAATTGTCTATTCTTAATAATTATCCTTAAGATAATGTAGAGAGTATCTTTTCATGAAATAGTTTATGATTTATTATTATAAAGTTGAAATCTTTGTTGAAATCATTAGGTATTTTAGTGTTTGATAAACTTTTCTATATTAAGATATATTTTAATAATAACTTTAATATAAAAAAGTCCTTACACTTAATGAGCAAGATTTCAAATTTGTAGAAACATAAGCTTATTTAGAGAATCTAATTAGTTAATTAAATTGCAAAAATTACTCGTGTATTCAATACATATAAGTTAACAAAAATGATCTGTCTATAACCACATACCTAAAAATCTGAAAACATACATTATTGATTCAAAAAAATTTAATATTCACATTATTTGATAAATTGCCAAGTTCCTGAAAAATATCTTTATTAAGATTAAATAACCTTCAAGATTATGAATTATTTTATTTTTTAAATTACAGAATTTAAATAAAAATAATATTAATCTAATAAATATAGTTAGATTAAATCTAATAAAATATAGGCATCTCATGTCAATAAAATGGTAGAAGATAGATTTTATTTTCTTTAATTTGAAGAATTTCATTAGAAAAAAAATAATACCATTCTTTTTATTTTGCTAATTAGTTGGTATATATATATATCTGTATCTAAATATCATAATTATGAATAAAAAAATTAAATAACATTTTTAACATTATTCATATATATGTCATCCTTTATTTGGGAGTGAAAATCTAGTAATGGATAACCTTTCTAGTCAAATCATAAATGCATGAGCAAGATTTTAATTTATGAACTTTACTTCTTCTAATAATTATCTAGATATTGATAAAATATTAATAAAAATAAGGCTTTATAATTGAGCAGCTTTTTTTTAGATTTTAAATAAAGGAATAATATTTATAATGACTATTTTTTTAATAAACATTTTATTCAAATATGTCATTTTCAGTTAATCTGGTGTTGTTTTTTGTAGAGAAGAACATTAATAATTCAAATTTATTGTTATTTATGATATTTTAATGTTTTGAGATGATTATGGCACGTTGTTGGAATTTGTAATTATTTAATTAAAAATTATTTAATTAATTAAAAATAAATGATCTTAATTGTGTACTCATAAATATAATAAAATTTATAAATTAAGTTTAAATATTAATAAAATTTATGGAATGTGAAAATAAATAAGATGTTGAGCACAATTTAAGCAGTTGAAAATCAATAGAAGAGAAAAAGGAAAATACTAAATCAATATGAATTTTAACTAAAATATGGACAATTAATTTATTATAATAATTATTGAGATATATTTATAAAAATATAGATCCAATTTTGATCATTCTAAAGATTATTTTGTTATAAAAATAATGAAATATATTAATATCAGATCATGTAAAATCCATTAACAAAATATCTAAATACATAAGACAGTATGGATTAAGCATAAAATTACCAATTGGATGAATATAAAAAGAGAAAGGATGCAAGCTGTTTAGATATTTTAGGTAATTAAGCTGGAATCTTGATTTAATAAAAATTTGACAATTTCTAATTTAGATGTCTATCTCCTAATGTATTTTAAGTGTTCTCTATAAATGATCAAGGGCAATTAATGTAATAATTAGCATTTTTCAAATGTATAGAAATATCTTCAGATTGTTCAAAATGCTGTTTGGGGTATTTCTTCTTATATATTTAGCCCTAAAATTCGGCCATTTGAAATGTTAGCAATCTAGGATGCAAAGACTTTTTACCAAACATAGATAATATAGGTTAAGAAAATTCTGATCGAACGATTTTTAAATTTGACCGAAATTATACATGCACTTGTTGCTGCATAAATATATTTTATGTAGAAAATGGTTAAAATAAAAATTTAGGATACATTATTGATCCTTTATATTGTTGTAGAATTGGATCATACATTTATGATTCTGAAAATAATTTAAAATACATGATAGAGGCTAGTACTTGTTAAAAGTATTTTTGGTTCAGGTGCCCTTGTAGTGAAGAATGTAATTAAGTTGACTTAGAAATCAAACTTCCAGATGGAGTTGTTGGTAAAATAAAGAAATTATAACAATAGTTGCACCAATACAAAAACAATTGAAAAATTGCTGTTAAAAATAAAATTAGGACTATTATTCTGATAATCTAAAAGTTTTATTCCCTTAAAAAGCATCAAAAGAAGATAAAGCTTTAATTCTAGCAGCAACCATTTTTATTGAATTCAGTTATTTTATGAGAGGGTGATATGATCTAAATGAAATATATAAAATATCCTTTATAAAATTTTTAATATTTCCTCTGTTTTGTNAAAATTTATGGAATGTGAAAATAAATAAGATGTTGAGCACAATTTAAGCAGTTGAAAATCAATAGAAGAGAAAAAGGAAAATACTAAATCAATATGAATTTTAACTAAAATATGGACAATTAATTTATTATAATAATTATTGAGATATATTTATAAAAATATAGATCCAATTTTGATCATTCTAAAGATTATTTTGTTATAAAAATAATGAAATATATTAATATCAGATCATGTAAAATCCATTAACAAAATATCTAAATACATAAGACAGTATGGATTAAGCATAAAATTACCAATTGGATGAATATAAAAAGAGAAAGGATGCAAGCTGTTTAGATATTTTAGGTAATTAAGCTGGAATCTTGATTTAATAAAAATTTGACAATTTCTAATTTAGATGTCTATCTCCTAATGTATTTTAAGTGTTCTCTATAAATGATCAAGGGCAATTAATGTAATAATTAGCATTTTTCAAATGTATAGAAATATCTTCAGATTGTTCAAAATGCTGTTTGGGGTATTTCTTCTTATATATTTAGCCCTAAAATTCGGCCATTTGAAATGTTAGCAATCTAGGATGCAAAGACTTTTTACCAAACATAGATAATATAGGTTAAGAAAATTCTGATCGAACGATTTTTAAATTTGACCGAAATTATACATGCACTTGTTGCTGCATAAATATATTTTATGTAGAAAATGGTTAAAATAAAAATTTAGGATACATTATTGATCCTTTATATTGTTGTAGAATTGGATCATACATTTATGATTCTGAAAATAATTTAAAATACATGATAGAGGCTAGTACTTGTTAAAAGTATTTTTGGTTCAGGTGCCCTTGTAGTGAAGAATGTAATTAAGTTGACTTAGAAATCAAACTTCCAGATGGAGTTGTTGGTAAAATAAAGAAATTATAACAATAGTTGCACCAATACAAAAACAATTGAAAAATTGCTGTTAAAAATAAAATTAGGACTATTATTCTGATAATCTAAAAGTTTTATTCCCTTAAAAAGCATCAAAAGAAGATAAAGCTTTAATTCTAGCAGCAACCATTTTTATTGAATTCAGTTATTTTATGAGAGGGTGATATGATCTAAATGAAATATATAAAATATCCTTTATAAAATTTTTAATATTTCCTCTGTTTTGTATAATTAATTAGAATCCTGTTTGAAAATTAATATTCTTAAATTATTTTAAGTTTTTTATAAAGAGTAGTTTAATTAATCTTCTTGAATTATTCTGAAATTCAAAAGTATAAATTAAGAAACCAATAAAATGAAAAAAAAATTTTTATTTAGTAGATATCAATCTAGAACAAATAATTTATTTAAATTACTTTAAAATTGCAATAATGAATTACTTTTTAGAAAAAAATTATTAAATTAATCATCGAAGTGTAAAACTTTTTAATTTTTGTTTGCTTAAAGGTTGCAAAAAATATCAAAACATTTTGTGTAGGTGACTTTCATATTTTACAATACATAACAAAAAATAAAATATCTCTATCTATCTTGAGTTAAATAATACTTATTAATTAGTTACATTTCAAAAATAACTTAAAAAAAATGTATTCTTTTGGTCTAAAATAAATTTATCTGCACTTTTTATTTTAGAATAAATTGAGGATATGGAGGTGAACTTAGATAATTTTAATAATGAACTTGAATTTATATTGACTAGAAAATTTAATTTAATCTTTTATCACCCTTTTTTATTCTCTAAATATTTCGATTTACCAGAAAAATGCTTTATATATTGAAAACTCAGCAATTTCTATATATAAATAAATATTAACTCCTAAAGATGTGTAGTTGTAATTCAGATTAAAGACAACAGCTGAAATTGTAAAATATGTTTGAACTTAGAATACTGAAATTAAAGAAGAATCATAAAAAATATACCCTCAGGAGTTTAAAATTAAATAGAAACTTTTTATATCTTTTATTTTAAGATTGAGTCTTTAAAACAAAATTATAATACAGGAAGTTTCTTCAAAATTATGAAATAATAATTAGTAGAAATATAACACTCAAATTAAGATAATCTCAAATTAATCATTCACAAAATTTAAATCTTAAAAAGCTTTCCAAATTATAAGCAATTTTTAAAATTGAAAAAGGATTTTTAAAGTATAACAATAAAAAAAACCTGAAAAATTATTATTATACTCATATTCCAAAAATTTTGATACAGTCAGAATATTAATTTATAATATTCTTATCAATTGGTATTTTGATAGTTTTTGTTTCTATAATATAATTTTATTTTTTTAATTCAATGTTTAAATCATCTAGTTATTTATATTAAATTTTGCCAATTCAAAATAGTTTGAAAATCTTACTACAATTCTTTCGATATCACTAGTTGAATTATTAATAATAATGTAGATAGCTTATAATGACGAAATTATAAATAAAGTAGTTTGCTGACATAAAACTATCTGCTTTCAATCTGTTATCAGTTTTTGAATAGAGTGTAAAACTTATTTAAGTATCTTCTAAAATTTTAACATATTGAATGGTCTAATAAAATTTTATTTTATAATAGTGATTTTATACATTTTTATCTGAATAAAAATATATATTATATTTTCTATATATTTATATATATTTTATTATGTATTTTTATAGGATCTAGTAAACCGAATAGAGTAATTTAGAAATTTGGAAATAATAAAAATAGTTAAAGTACCAATTTACATACTCATTCTAATGTTAAAAATAATGAATAACTTAGGAAATTCTAAGGGTAATATTTTTGATGATTTTTTTTTGAAATTTTCAATTCTGAGATGATATCAGACAATTCACTAAAATTATACCTTTTTGTGTTTTACTAGATTTTTCTGAAAAATACCAATCTCTATAAATAAAAACAAGAAAGTACGAACTAATATGGCTATCCTTTACTAAATTTATGTTTTATGAATATATATAAATAATATCTAAATTCATTCTAGGATACCAAATTAATGGTCATGTATTTATTTATTTATTAAAAATTCCTCTTATGGTATAATTATGATTATATTCAATTTGATGATTAAAAATCTGTTGTTGTTGAAATTTTTATTCTACCATTTTATAGAAAACAGAGACTAGAAAATTTTATTTTGATTAAAGCCAAATGTTTTGATTATTTTAATGTTCCATAAAAAAATAAATTAATTGAGAAAAAATTTATATTAAAATTCGAGATATGTTTATTTATACATAGTTATGAAATCATAATCTTTATCGAAATATTAATGCAATAATAGGTCATTGATTATACAACGACGATTGGTATAATTTGAATATTATAGAAGAGCAGATAGCCTACCTAATCACCTTAAAATATAGATGGCCTCTCTTTCTAAAATTATTTCACTGAATAATCAAATCTCAAATCTTAAGCTTCTAAAAAAGAAATAATCAGATTGATTTAGTCTTCTTATGAGAGTATAGAGTAAAATATAGACATCCAAGAGTTGAATACCATTTTGACAAAACTACTTAAGGGATTAAGCACTTGTCTTTATGAGTAAGATTTGTCATTAGCACTGATCTAACTTATATAAGTAATCAAAAAAACTATAAAGAATTACTAAATCAATTAAAAGTAAATCTATGATATTGAAAAGACCTAATTATTGTCAAAATTATAACAATTTGAACAATAATCTACAGAGAATGAATAGAAATTAGGTAATTTTTTTTGTTATTTTAGTTAATAAGATTAAAGAATATGAAAATCAAAACAGAATATTAAAGTATTAGAATGATTTATCTCAAATCAAGAAAGGCAGATTAAAAACTGAGAAGCTTATTGATCGCAATTAATATAAAGAATAAATTAGGGATATGTAATAAGAAATTCTTTCTATATCAGAGAAAAAGCATAAATTAATAAGGTTGGTAAAAGCAATGAAATCAAGAGGAATAGATGTTGAAAAATTTTATTATAATCTCAACAATTAAAGTAATAGAGAGACCAAGAAATCAAGCAAATAATCTAATTCATAAAGTGAGCACTTATCATTCAGTGAATCAAATATGGCAGATATTTCTCAATTAGATTTCAGTGCTGGATTAATTAAGAGACATACTCAATTTATAATTGATTGAATTTATTTATATATTATTTATAAGTATATTTTATAGAAACAATAAATCTTCATTTAAGCAATGCAAATTCTCATATGCATGTTCTCTTAGACCATGATTCATTGGGTAAAAAACAAATTATTCTTTTAAATTAATGTTATCATCAAAAATATAGGTTGCAAAAACAATTCCACAAATCTTTAAAATAAAGTATTGATATGAAAAATTCTAATTGATATTAAAAAAGATTCTTAGATTAAAAATAGAAAAAACAAACATAATATAAGAAGAAATTTACTATAAATTATTATATATTCTAATCTAAATAACAGATTATAAAAATCTTAATTATTAATTATGAAATATACCTAAGTTAATAACACTATTTCAAATTTTATGCCAATATTTTTCAAATGAACTTAACTATTTTTTAAAATGTATATATTTTCATTTTATTGTGAATGACTGTATAGTAAAGCCATGACTTCAAAATGTTTTTGAATACTGATACTTACACTCTAAAGAGATTGTATAAGGAAATTAAAAAAAAAAGAAAATAAATTTTGGATTAACTAAAGACTAGATATAATTAGATGAAGTTTTATTTTTTTTAAGTATTCTAAGTACTCTTATACATAAAAAAATTACAATGAATTTCTGTCTTGCCAAACAAGACTAAACACCTTTCACTATTCCTTTTTGGTGTTAAAGTAAAATCTAAAATAATTTTTTACTTGATTTGCTTTACATAGCAAAAAAGGAGATCAAAGGAATCTAAGCTTTGCTAACTCTCTGAAAGGGTAAATCATAACCTCTTTTTATATCTATTTCGAATCCAAAAACTGAAAAATCTTAAAAATTTACTTAATATTACAAATCACAAAGAGAGAAAATGTAGGATGAGGGCTATTTTTTATAAATTTATTATGTTTTTATTTTTTATTAATTTTTCATTATTTATTTGGAAATTTTTTTAATAAAAATTTGATTAAAAAAAAATGATCTAGTTA